>BOSO01004762.1:92536-110175 GCA_018403395.1 Gorsachius goisagi
GGGGGGTTTTGGGGGTTTCCCCCCCCCCCCCCCCCCCCAAAGGAAGCAGTTACGTAGTGGTGATAACTGCATATCTAAAATGGATGAATGACCGTATTAACTGCACCCTACACGGCCTGAGTTCTGGTAAGCTGTTCCCACCCGGGCAGCCCAGTTGCTCTGCGTGAATGCTGGCATGAAGGTCAGTGCCCCTTTAACAAAATCTGAGAAGCTGGAGTCATGGTTACTTTGCAGGCAGCGATTCATGGAGGTTGGAGCAAAGCCTGGGAATGACTCTTGCTTTTTTTTTGGGAAGTATCTTGATGTACTGTGGGGAGTTCTTTTCTCTCCCTCCAAATAGATCTCGGATGCTTGCCTCCCCCATCTCTTGCAATACTTTCTTTCCTCTGTAATTTTCCTTGGAAACCAGGAATTAATTGGTTTTATGTTATCCAAATTGTATTGATTTCTTTCTTGCTGCATTTTTATTTTTTTTATTTTCCGAAGTAATGTGCCTTGGAATTGGGTGTCTATATCGCGTTCTAATATTAAAAGTGTACTTACTGATGACAATACCATGTGTGCATATCACAGAGGATAACCTTTTAATAAATATGTACGTCCTTCCGTAGCGTATGAAGTTTTCTTCTCCGGCACTGAAATGCCAAGTTTGCAGACATCTCCTTATACTGAATTTTCACTTTGTATTATTTATTGCCGTCAAATGTAGGGCTTGGGGGGGGGGGGGGCGGGGGAGGGGGCGCTTTTAACAATAGAAGCATTTTCCTCTCAGCTTTAAGGATATCATTGCTTAAATTCAGATATTCCCTAGCAATTCATTTTTCAGCCCAACTGCTGTAGTGAAGCATGAGCGCCCCAGGCGTGGTACTGGTTGGCAGATGCTTGCGCAGTTACGGCAGTCAGCCTACACGTATGTTTAAAAATACGTATTTTAGAAGGGTTTTCCCTTCTAGGGTAAAGAAGAACATTGGAAGCCCCGATGATTTTTAGCTTGGCGACGCTTGTTCTTTTCGTAATGTTTTTAGCTCCTCTTCCCCTCCCCTCTTGGGAGGGTGCCAGGAAAAAAGTCAGGAAGGAGGAGAGGGATTACCCCAGTTTCCTAACGTGTCAGCTCGCCGGTCTCGCTACAGCCTTAACTGCTGTAATGCAAACGGTGCGTTGCCTTGTGCTGGACGGTGAAGTTTTCTTCTCCTGAAGGCAAGGGTGAGGGGGAGAACGCTTTTGGCTGCCTGGCTCCCTTCTGCCTCGCGCTCAGCAGGCTGAAAGCCGTGTTACAGCCTCTGCTCGGGAGGGCTGGTAAAGCATCAGCCGAAAGCAGCTCAGGCAGTTTCAACAGCGCTCCTTTGGAATGGCCGGCGACTTCTCTGGGCACAGATTTAGGCAGTACTGTTTATATGTTGCCCAAGAGACACTGCGGTGCTGATTTAGACTGTGAGTAACATCGGGAAAACAGTGTTAACGTTAGCGCAGCGCCAGCGTGAATATTACATCCATTCCCTTTGCCTCCTAAAAAAAGGCAAGAGGAAAGTTTAGGTGGAAGAGCGGCTAAAAACTAGCGCTATTTGGCAGCAAAGGTGGCGTTCCCTTGCCAGTAAAGCTTTGGGTAGCAGGAGGTGGGACGGTGCGGTGACTCAAGGGTTTGCCTTGCCCCAGTCATCAACCCACAGTTGCTGAGCTGCACATGGCTCCCATGTGCCGCCTGCTCGGCGGGCAGGGGCCCCGGCAATCCCAATTTGGCCCCAGCAAAAACTTCTGGGACTCACACCAGCAGGAGAGATGCCGACACCTCCCACCTGGGAGCTGCTTTAGAATTCCCCTTTCTTCAAGGTCATGGGAGAAGATCAAGGCTCCCAGGATCAAGAAAGCGATCTCGTGATGCAGGGGGAGGGGGAGAAACCACAGATAAAACCGGGGATGTATTTCTCAGGACAAGGACAAGGGATGGGACTTTGCTGTTGGCTACTGTGGAGAACACCTTGACCAAAAAGGCGGGGTGGTCAGGCAATTACATAAACGCTAGGTCCTGATATTGCAGTAAGCAAAGATGAGATTGCAGAGTCTTAACACACAGGTTTTTGCATGTTAGATGCTGAATTGGGAAAAATATCCGTGACCGGTGCTATATAATGCAATTAGGTTTATTATTAGGAGCTGCGTTTTCTTTTGAAGGACTGGATCGTTTTCAGTTTCAGTGCTCCTGGTTGGATACCGAGTTCAGCAAACCTTTAGTCTGCTCTGGTACAGTGATTCTGATACTTGTAAGTGATAATGACAAATGACATCAGTCCAACATAAAAGCGTCTTTATGATGTCAAATACTTTGGTAAGTGGCTTTATCTCCAAGCCGCATGTGGACAAAAAGACAACTTGCCAAACTGCCGTAACCGTGCACAAACCAGGAGAATGTATGCGTGCACTGTGGGAAGCAGTTGTCATTTTTAGCTCGCTTAGATGAAATAGACTCCAATGTACAGTGAGGCAGACATTAGAAGAGTAATAAATAATGAGATTCAGAACGGTTTGCACTTACAAATTGATTACAGCAAAAGGTACATTACAGCCAAGGAGCCTCAAGGACGTTACTCGTGGGATGCATCAGTCAATATATAAAAGTGCCCAGTACGTAGTTTATGAGTCAACTCTTATTTTTGTGTATACATAAGAACAGGAGAGCAAATACGGGCTGGGGGGGGGGGGGGAGGGACAGGAGGGAAGCCAAGCTTTTCTCTCAAGGCATGTATATACGAATATGTGCATGTATAAGAATAAGGGCTTTGGGGATGGGCATGAGTGCCATGAGAAGAACAGCCTCTCGAAGGCTGCTTTGACCGCTGACTGCTGTCCCGGACGGATGGCAGGTCTGTGCTGGATTATGTGTGCATTTCGGGAATCCTGTCTGGCACCATGAGGCTTTCTCCATTCCCCTCCAGGAGTGGGCAGCCGTGTCCCTTTCTGCTCAGGAGCAGATTAAAAGCCTGTAATCAGTATCTTGATACCCACTCGGACTAGACCCACCTGCTACAGCCCCTCGTGCTGGCCGGGATGTGTTTCTCCTCGGCCTCCTCCCCAGTGCACAAGCCCCTGCCGCTGCTGCCAAGGGCCCGCTCCGGTCAGCACTTGGTGGCAGGCTGAGGCAGGCCAGACTGCCATCTTCCTACTTGCCCTCTGAAAGCTTTTTCTTGCAGAAGGGTTTTAAATAGATCAAGATATCTGCATTTTGTGGTTTGTTTCCGCCCCACACACACACGCATAGGCTCTTGCACCGAGAGACACGAGTCATCAGCAGATTGGCTTCACTGGAAGATGCACTACTGTTAGCGGCCAGGTGGAAGGTCATATTAGGATGTCATTATGATGGAGTTAAGGTCTGCACCCTGTTCTACCAGGACATAAAGAAAAAAAAGGAAAAAAGAAAGGGATAGAAAGCTTCTCCTCTTTGTGCCTATGGGTCTGGTCCACGGTTTATCTCCGTGGAGAAGTTTGCAGTGATTTTCTCCCACAGACTTACTTCCCTGAAACACGGAGTATGGGAGGGGTTTGGCTGGAAGTACTGCTTTTTATTACTTAAATCTTTAAATGTTTTATCTTTTTATTATTTATGTCAAGCTAACTGCATGCTAGATGCTATATTCCAAAGATCTCAAAGATCTTAGGGGAAAAATAGAAGAGCATGATGGGTTATAACCTGCCATAAAATCTGAGGTGAGTGCAAGCAAGGTGAGCATTGCAAAAGCATTTCCAGCTTGGTGTGCGTTTTTCTGTTATTTGTTGTTGTCATCTCTAAACAAGCAGAAATACCTGCACGCATTAGTTCTAATGTTGCAAAATAATTTTCCTTCCAGACCACAGACTTGCATGACAAGTTTGGGTCAAAATTAGTTTTAAGGAATGAAGTTATAAACTCCTTTCCAAAAGGAAACTTGCAAAGAGGAGTGCAGTAATTGTATACCTCTCTGTTGGTAGCCAACTGCCAGAATTGACACTCTTTGTAAAAGGTAACATTCCTTCCCCATTCAAACACACTCATACTTACTTGACCCGAAGGGTCAGAATGAGGAGAACACCTTTGAGTTTTTGTGCTTTTGAATTTTGTTCTGGAAGAGAGAGCACAGAAAAAGCATGGAGAGCTTAGAGAGCAAACAGGTGCCTCTGTATTAAATCACAAAACAGCAAATGGTCTTGCCTCGTGATGTCGGTAAGGTTTGTCACGGTATCAGTTAAAGCATTTTATTTTTTTATCACGTTTATCTACATACGTCTGATTCTAATGCAATTCTTTCTTTCTGTTCTGGTCTGTTCTACCTTAGCAGCTTTGGGTTACAACCACAGGGTTGATGTCCCACAGGCACAGGCGCACCGCTTAAGGCTAGCTGAGCCTTTTGAAGCACATCTCCCTTTTCATCTCTATTTGAACCGAGAAGACGGGCAGAGTGCCTAGAGCTGCAATTCGGAGTATAGTGCGGCAGCGTGGCACCCCCCTTGCTGTGGGACTCTTCTTTGGCCATTGGCATACCTGCCGGAGCGGGGAGAGGAATGCCAGATGAAGCTTTCCTTCAGGGATTTCCTCCAGATCGTGCTGTGGTGGGGAGGGAGAAAGGCATCAGGGAGGGAGAAAGGCAACGGGGAGGTTTCTCACCCTATAACCGATGTGGTTTTTCCCTGGGAGCAAAAAAAAGGGAAGTGATGGAGCATCCTTTCACCCCTCCTGAGTGGGAGGGCTGGTGCCCATACGCAAAGGCTTTCCACTGCACTCGGGGCAAAGAAGATTTATTTGAGGTCCAAGATGACAGCTTTTGTGGTTTATCAAAACACCTGGGAGTTGACAGATGAAAGACTTGCCGAGTCAGCACTTGTCTGCCAACAAGCAGATGTTGCACGGATGGAGGCTGCTTCAGCGCAGAGATTAGATATGTTAGATAGACTGCACCCTTCCCGCTTTTTTTGTGGGTCTGTAGGAAGCCTGACCAGTCAGCTGGTTTCACTTATACAACACTCAGAGGAGATTTTACTGGCATCCGAGAGTGATTTTTTTTGTGTGCAAAGAAGCAGTTTTAGTTCTCAAATATTTCAGTGTGGCATTCTGCTCCTCTTGTCTTTTTTGCAGGTAGACGATCTAAATGCAGATCCAAGGAGATGCAAGGTCTCAATTGGACGTACCTCAACAAAAGCAATTTTCAAGTTTTAATATCTGTGCTTCTGAGATACTGTATTTCATCTTACTCACGTTTAAAAATTACTTCCCCAGACCTGTCATCAAAAAGAGGGGAATGAGCATTCCCCCCCAGAAGTCTGGAACTGAAATCTGGTTTTCTTCAGTTTTCAGGCCTGATAAGCAACCCACAGAACTCCCTGCCCTCTGGCCCAAGTTAGCTCGCATTTCATCCTTATTACCAGGAACGCATGTGCTTCTCATGGGGCCTACTCCTCGAGCCTGATCGCATGCCGCTGACCAAAGAGCTAGGCAGGCGTGCGCTGGTTAGAGCACGCTGACGGGCGCAGTGGTATTTGGCATTTTTGCAGGGCTAGTTACAGACTTGCCCATTTAGAGCACTGAAGCTGGAAGCCAACAAAGTCACCAACTCAATACAGTTACCAGGCTTGCTAACCATGTGTGCTGTTCATCCCCTTCTCCTCACGTGTTCCTTGAAGGCCATTTCTCCTAGGGACTTGTGCCTGTGTCCTTCCCAATCCCCCTTCCTGTCTCACTGCGATTTTCCTCCCTGGAATTCCTAGTAAACCACTCTCATTTCATCACCCAGAAGAGGTCTCAGTTTTGAACCAAACTGTAATTGGTAATAACAGCATATTAGGTGATTTCATGATATTTCCTTGTCTGAATCATGTAATTAAACCTGGCTTCTTCTATTAGCCTGGGTTTTTTATGTGGAGGCACTGCTTTTTTGAAAATCTTTTAATAGTGATGCCTGACCACTGATCCACACTTTGAGAAATACTCTGAGCGCCTAAATAGCTGTGCCGAAGGCAGAGCCATCAGTGCAGAAAACTGGTTTCTGCTGCTGGTGTGTGCTGTGCTCATCTGTTGATGTGCCCTAATAAGTGCCACTAATATTAATTGTAGCATCACGCTCGTGCTGAGGGGAAAATACACCCTGTAGTGAGCCTATACGGCGACAAGGAAAAGTGAGAGAGCTGGCAGATCATGGCCTTTGTGTTTATGATGTTGGCTTTTGTGTTCAAGTTCAGCGCAATGCAAAAAATGCCTCATTTAAAGAAGCTGAGAAGTCTGCTTTTAATGAAATGGATGGTGGGTTTCTCTCAGCTTTCACTGGTATCGTTAGTACGATATTTAGCAAAGACTGAAACAGTTCCTCATCTAGGTGACTGTAGGCATGTAAGTCTTATTTTTAAAACCAAACTAAGAACGCATGCAATGTTTTCGAAAGGCTATGTGTTTTAAGACCCAGAGATGGCTGTTTCTTGACTGGCTTAAGGCTATGCAGCGCCAAAAGGGCTGGTCCCCTCCCGACCCCCGACTCCCACCTCCGGCCCCCCCCAACTCTCCGTTTCCATTGCGCTGGCATCAGCACTCATGCAGCGATGGAGTTACCAGGCCAGGGAGCTGATCCAGCTGAAAATCAGCAGAGAAAAAAAGCTTTCAGCTGTACTAATTCCCTCATTCAGCAGAAGGTGTAGCTGCATTAGCCATGGTGCCAGTGTGGGGGGACACACTGCCAGGCGGCAGAGTGGGACCTCTCCTGTTGGCAGCCACTTCCACGTAGATCACATTGAGCGGGCTATGAAAGCATCGTCCGAGTCCTGTCTTCCAAAGAGATTTGTATGCTGATGAGTTTGAGCATCACTGGAACTGGCAGCTGCACAGGCTGAGATCCCGAGTAGGATTTGGGCACAGCAGCGTGCACTGATGTGCCACCTCACCTCTCACGCCAGAGCCGGTAGAACCTAAGGAGGGAACGTGGGCTGCCCGTACCATCCTCCTGTGCAAGCACTGAGGAGACAGGGCTGGTTACACCTCAGCCCTCTGGCGCCTGGATGCCTCCACCCATGCCCTTGTGGTGGCCATCACCAAGGGGAGATGCTTCCACGTGGTCTTTACGAGCGAGATACTTGGCTCCTTCAGAGCACAGCCGATGGTGATGCTGCCGCCCTGCCGCAGCTGCCGGACGGCTTCTCGGCGAGGGGATGCCAGCATGAAGTGCTGTGTCCCAGCTTCCCGGAGAGCACCTACGTATGGGACAGTGATGCTGAGTACATCATGGTAGCAATTTTGCTTGATAGGGAAGGCTTTAATATTTGTGGGGTGCGTGGGAGGGAAAGAGGAAAGAGCAACAGGAATGCTGGGTTCATCTTGTGTGCAGGCACCGACGCGCGCTGAGTCCCAGGCCTTGATGCGGGGATGGGAGCCTGAGACTCCCTGAGAGTGCCCCGAGCACCAGGTCTCTCTTGCTCTCTAATTAAAGGATGCCATGCAAAATAAGGCTGTGACCGGAGGGCTGAGAGCCAGCAGAGCAGGTTGCTCCTGAGGGGATTGGAACCACTCTTCAAGGAACCTTGAGAGGTGAACTTGAAGCCACTCAGAGGATTGAAAATAAGGTCTCTGCTAGCCCTTAAAGCTACTACGGGGTAAAAAGGCAGAGTATTCTGTGGGGAGCCCTTCTCAGCAGACATGCTCCGAGACCACTGACAAGGCTGAAACCATTTCTCTTGGGGGTTGTGACTTAGAGGAGTGCAGATTTCGGCACGGTTCTCTCCTCTGACTCAGCTTGCCTTCTGCAGGAGGTAGGGTCTGTCTGTGCTACAGGAACAACCAGGCTTCTTCTCTCACTTCTGTATCGCTATGTAAGGCGAAGTTTTCTGTTGCTGCTGCTGTAACCAGCATGGGTGGAGAGCTGAGGGAGGCAGCCTCTGCCTGCAAATTTTGCCCGATTATCTCTGCCGGGTAGGCAGCATTGTCTGGCGATGGCTTTCCCAGCCAGCCCCCCTCTCATCCCCTCCCTGTGGCACTGGAGCCTTGCCATGCCCCGCTCCACCTCTCCTCCTCTTTTCCTTCCCTACTCCTAGAGCAGCTGCCTGGAAAACACAGGAGGGTGCAGGCAGGAGCCTGTACCATCCAGGAAGAGGAGGAGGGATTGCCTGTTGATTTTGCCAGGGGATGCTGCCTTCATGGGAAGGGAGAGCAGAAAGGAAGTTCTGTAGTGGGAACTCTTCCAACCCAATTTACCTCCCCCAGGTCCCAAAGTCAGCCTTGCCGAGTATGTGACCTCTTTCTGAACGAGATGCTGAGCAGTTCAGTGCTTACAAAAATAAGGTGCTTTTGCCATGCTGTAAATAGCATTTTAGAGAGCTGAGACATTTGGTGTGAAAGCACAGATCACTATGTTCCTTTGTACTGTCATGGCTTGGTGGATGAAGAGAATGGCACAAAAAAAAACTTTATATTTTGCAATTAAATGTTTTTATTCTACCTTTGCATCCGTTCCCAGACTGCAGACCCAGAGCAGTGTCTAGATGGATGTTGTGAGCCCTGATGTGCCTGGCAGCCCCTGGGAGCTGTTGCACAGGCCAGGGAGCTGCTGTGGAGGGCTATGTGACCCTGGCCAGCCCAGATTTCCTTCATATGGACGGTGGGGAGGTTGTCATTCGCCAGGCCCTCATCTGACATGGAGTCGGGACATAGGGCGAGGAAGACGCCTTGACGTCCACAGTGCCCTTTTGGTCTGCATGTACGTCATGACTTACCCAGAAAATCCTGGGGAAGAGTTCCCATCAGAAACGTGGCTGAGGGCCCTGACCCGTGGGTTGAACCAAGAAGTCACGCAGGGTGAGGATGTTGATGTTGATGTTGATGGTGGTGGGAGCCTGCCCCACTGTGAGCAAGGGCGGGCTACAGGGGCTATCATGCTGGCTTCCTCCTGCTCCTGCTCCTGCTCCTGCTCCTCCTCCCCTGACGTGGTGGCGAGGGCACATCTCTGGGTGCAATAGCTTTCTTGGTGAAATTTAGACTGGCTGTCAGACTCTGAAGCGCTTACAGCTTTTGACTGCGTGTTTTGGACAGGATCCCCTTCCATCTGCATCGATGCAACTATTGTTTGTATACACGATTTTAAGAAGGGATTTCCCTTCCTCTCTGCTCCTTTTAATATCATGTAGCAGCTAGAAGCAGGGAAGAGAGACCGGCACCATATGACCAACCAGCTGTCTGTGGACTGTCGGAGCATATTGTGGGGAACACAATGTGACTACCTTTGACGCTTGATCGTTCAGGCTCTGTTGGCTAAGCTACACGCTGTCTTCTTCCCATTCAGTTACCCTGAATGTCATGGGCTGGGTCAGTGCGTGGTTTACATGACAGTATTTTGAGTAAAAGGTAATGTGGTCCATCTCCAGTGCCTGATAAGAGCCTCTTCCTAGAGAAGCAGCATGTCTCATGCTGTCTGAGCATCTACTCTCAATTCATCCTTTCTGTTGCAGAGCAATGCCTTCACTTTTCTTTCTTTCCCTTTTCTAAATTATTTTTAAAGGAACAAGAGCGGGCCACCTCCAGCCTCAAGGTAGCAAACACAAGTGGTCAGGAGCGAGAATACAAAAGGATGTGGAGCAAAGCTAAGTATAGATGCCACATGTTGACTAATGTCGGAGAGATGGTGATGGTCTTTGACCCCAGTCCTCTCAATTTTTCTCTGCAGAGGAAACACAAATGCATTTTAAAGGTCTTTTCCATTATTTCTGAGTTGCAAGGATATATGAAGATCCATAAATATCCTTCAGTTTCTGCTGGGAAGTCACGGTACTCTTATGGAGGGAAAGAAAAGCCCCCCAAGGTGCACTGAGAACATGGTGTGCATGACCTGTCCCTTCTGCAGGGGCCCCTTCAGCGCACCGCAGCAGGGAATGGCAGTTTGTGGGCCCTGGGAAAAAGTTACTCTCTGTGTCACCTGAGGCATTTGTCAGATAAGGGCTTTCCTCAGGATGCCTCCTAAACTGCGCTCTCTGATGCAGCCGGTCTCCACAAACCGTTAGGCACAAGCTTTTCTTCAGGTTGAAGTTTGACGTGTGGAGATCTCCAAGAAATTGACCCAAAAAGGGGACATGTTCTTTCAGGAAAGAGAAAAAAGTCCTTTTGTTACTAATCAGTTGAAATTACTAATTTCTAGGAAACCGCACTTTCTCTGAATTGGCAGATCTGAGTTCCCCCGAATATACAGATGACAGTATTATACACTGCTACTCTGCCAGCAGACATACTGCCTTAGTTACTCCGAAATATGTTGCGCTTTATTTGACAAGTGGTAAAAACACGGTCTGCTTTACTTCGCTTTAACATTCTGATTTTTAGGCTACTGAGGTAGCCACTCCTAGGCATTCACCCACTCAGGGAGGATGGGCTCTCATAATGATGATTGTTATTGATTTTTACCAATAATACGTTCTTTTTGTCTGTCCCCTCTTCCTTCCCTCTTGCATTATTTATACTGCAATCCTTTTCCTTCTTGTGCACATCAACATGATTATCTTCCTTCCCAAACTACACACTGGCTGTTTTTGAAGCCTGCTGATTTTTGTAAACAAGTTTCCAGCTATTATTTTGGGGTTGTAATTCATCTGAATGGACATAGAATTATTGTCTTTTCCTTCCTGCAGATAGTTCTCTGAATTTATGGAAGTCTGTGCAAAACCACACCATATTAATTCAGCGTCATGGACTGAGATTAGGACACGCAGCTGGTGTCGTGTTGTACCTGCTGCAAAGCCTCAGCACGGCAGAAAGAGCTGCTAACTAGGCTGCCCCGAGTAGAAAGTTTGAGTAATCAAGAGAGGGGAAACGGTGAGTAGCGTATGAGTAGAGCTATTCACTATTTTCATCTCGGCTCCCGCTGAGGGAAAGGAGGAGAACTGAAACCTGCAGAAACCTAATTCTGATTGCAAGAACATCACGGCAAATACACATAATTTACTGCCGATGCACATAAAGAACTGTGGTGGCTAGATAAGGCAAGTCAAGGCCGTTCTAACTCACCAGCACAATTTGTTTAACAGAACATAGCTGATTTGAATTTTAGTGAATTAAGAGATTTTTGAACTAAATGTTTTATGACCCTGTTTTTCTTTACTTCTTTCTCCTTCTACATATTCTCTTCCTTCCTCTCTCTTTCCTCTTCCTTCTTAAAGAAGCTGGTTAGCAACTTGGAGTGGTTTTCCTGCCTGCATTTTTTGCATTTAGCCCTTGTGTTTTGCTTGCCTGCAGCAGCCTCACCAGGCTTCCAGTCCTGGAAGCATGCTTTCTAAAACACGTATGTAGATTCCCTCCATCTTTATCCCTCTTTCGCAGTGGAACTGAAGAAATCTCTGGGCTGTGGGGCTTGTGTTCGGTCCTCCGCTCCCCGTGTCGCCCCCAGCACCCTAGCCTAAACGTTACTGCTTTTCCCAGAGGCATGCTTCACAGCCCACAGAGAGATCTAGAAGAGGCCTTCATCCTTGCTTCCCATCATCTCTTCTTTCTCACGTCTAGGAAGAGGATAGGAGATGTTTGTATCTCTCCATCCTTCTTGTTGATTTCTGTTGTTTCCTTTTCCCTCCCGGCCCTACGGAAAGACTAGGGACTCCAGTAAGGATCTCTCTTTGTCTTCTCCTCCCAGTTTTGGGGACAGAGAGGAGCAGGATCCACTCCCCTTTGCTATTGTCACGGCTACTGAATCCTTTCCAGACCTGCTTGTACCACTCCTGTAATCCACTTTGGGTGAAGCATGAAGTTGCCCATTTTTGATTTATTTCCCAGAGTAGCCCAAGTATTTGGGAGAAGCATTGGCTGTGGGAAAATGGCTTTCTTATGAACCATGAAAAAGAAATAGCTGAGATCATGGCGGGTGGATCCTCCTTTATCCTACTGTCTAGGTCAGCCTCTTAGAATAACCCCCCCGGGGAGTGATGGTTTGTTTTAATGAAATACAGATTTCAAGGGTGATCCTGATTACAAGGGAGAAAAACATGGGCTTCCTCTAATATCCCCTTTCATTCCTCTGTCTTCTACAGTCCCCTCTCACATCCATTTCTTTTTTGCATGCATCCCCTGTCAATCTCTTTTCTCCCAGGGGTTCTGTTCCTGCCCCTGGGGAGTTCAATCTCAGTCTTTCCATTGACTCGGATGACATTACATCAGGCCTCTTTGGGGGAGAGAGGGAGACAGTAAAGCTCTCTTGTATTTAACAGGGTGAGTGCTAACCACAGTTTTCTGTAACCCACTTCTCTGGCTCGCTCTTTCTCCAGGAGAGGTAGGGAGGGGCATGGAGGGAAGAGTCAGAACTACTGAAAAAAACCACACACCAGCCTTTTCAACATGGTTTGGAAAGGAAGGGGGAGGGAACAAGAGAGATCCTAATCTTAATGTATATTAGGTGCTCACATACAACAGTGGTGGGTGTGGACTGGAAAGCTCAGTAGCTGGCTAGATGGTAGATTAGGCAGCTTGTTTGCCTTAAGATGGATAGCTGGAAAACAGCAGGAAAGATGCGAGGAGGGGCAGGGGCAGAAGGGTGTGAGGTGAGCAAAGGAAAGAAAAGTTCAAGCAAGTTGCAGAGAAGGAGATTGAGGCAGGAACTGGGATGGGAAGGACAGACAGAGGATGCAGCAAAAAAAAAAAAAAAGACGGGAAGATGAAAGCCATGGGAGTTAATCCAGCTCCCATTAAAGCTGACAGCATTACTTTTTAGAGATAGTAGGCTTGGCTCATAGGGAGATTTTGAAATAGGACAGAAGGAGGAAAGGAGGACTGGTAGACAAAAGGCAGGCAAAAAGAAAGAGCAAGGAGAAGGAATACACTAAAATGGAAATAGAGAAGAAAGAGTGTTGAAAATGAACACAGGGAAGCCTGTTTTATAGATAGGAAATGTGCTGGAAAAGGGAGGGGAGATTGAAACCAGAGCAAAGAAAAATGCATGAGATCATTTTGTATTTCAGATTTCCATCCTAGGGGATACGAGAGTCCTGGCTGCAGAGCTGAGGCCTCAAGAAAAGCCTGTGGCACATGTGAAGATGTGCTGGGGAGAAAATAATTACTAACTATAAAATGTATGAATTTATGCAGATGAGATCTGACTTGACTTTCCTCTTAAGCTTTATACCCCAGAAGTGGAGCATGCTGGTAGAGCATGTCGGAGGACTGGGTGGGGAAGATGAGGAGTAGCAAGTAAAAGGGCTAATGACCGGATGGTTTGCTGCAGATCTGTGTCTCGGTGTTGATTGACGTCTACAGAAATGAAAGCTTCAACTCACGCTCTTGTTGAAGCTGGGGCGTTATGAGGTCTTTCTCCATTGTGTTTTCTCCGGCATGTGGGTTTGCTGCTGACAAAGCATGACCTCGTGTTTTGGTCTTTGCCCCGGGGAGGGCACGAATACCCAGCAGCCCGTTCCCACAAATCCTGCAGAAGCCGGGTATCTCTGGCTGCGTCTGGACTGCGAAACCCTCCAAGCCTCTGCATTCCTGGGTCCCATGGCCTTACCCACACCTCGTGCAGGGGCAAAACACAGCCAAATATCAGTGCCCCTGTCCCCTCCAGCTCTGGTTTCTGGAGGAGGAAAACATGCACGTGGGGCATGTGGCATGTTCCTACCGGGTACCCTGATATGTGCCACCTCCGAGGTTGCTTAGCCCAACAGGTAAGTGCAGTTGGAAATACCAACTCCATTGTCAAACTGGGGTGAAGTGGCCTGATGGATTCAAAACTTGGTAAGGGAGATCCAGTCATTCATGATTGCTCAGGGCAAAATCATGTGGACTTTTTTTTCCCTGGAAACCAGGCTTAAAGCAAGGCTTTTGATCAGGCATCCTTTCCAGAGAGAAAAGATGACAACAAGCTGCCCATCAAGGGAGAGCGAGCTGCATGGGCCGTATGGGGTTCTGGTCTGATGCCTACACCTGGGAGAAAGCAGGTCCCAAACCTCAGAGGGGTTCATAGTTCATGAGGGTCAACTGCCTGAATGTCTCCAGGGTGGGCTCCAAGACCTGCCTGCTGCAAGCTGGGTGAGGTCCCTGCAGTGAGTGAGCTGGGAGGAGGGAAAACTCGCTCCAAAGTGTAAGCAAGACTCGTGCCTGGGGGCAGCCCATTGGACTTGCTCCGCTGCTTCTCTGCTCCTCCACGACTGGATCAATACACTCAAATGTGAAGGCACTGGCTCCCACTCGCTGCAGTCCTACACGGAGTCCCACAGGGCAAAATGCTGCTGGAGTGGGCCTGACCTGCTCAAACAGCCACGGCTGGGCTGTTAATGCAAGAAATATTACCCCAGCGGCTGGACGGCCAACGCAGCGGGTATCCCTGTGGAAGGAAACCTGCCATAACGAGGGGGACATTTGTGCGGACACAAGGTGCTTTTCCATGTGCTCTTTCTTCTTGCCTATGCATTTTCGTGATGTTGAGCAGGGTCTGGTGAGATTACCTTATTTTTCTCCCCAGCGTCACAGCAGGCGTTGTTGGGAGAGGTGTAGGGAGCGGTGTATATAGCTTCACTGCCTGAGCTCCCTGTGCTCAGCCTGGAGCTTAAAGCACATCCCCAACAACAAAAAGAGGGTCTTAGAAAAACAGGATCCCAGGCTTTAAGAAGCCTAGTAGGTTTATGGCAACATACTCTGAAGAAACAAATACAAGCAAATAAATATATTCCATTACATATACTTCTTAAAAACTTGTCATGCTGAGACCATTCAGTGTACACGAATCATGGTTACAAACTTCCCAAAGCAAATTCCCATGCCTCCTTTTTTGTAGTGTCCCTTCCCACCCCATCAGACAGGTATAGCCCCTGGCAGAAAACAGCTACTCCGATTCTTCAAGGTTTGATCCCAGTCCTAGAAAGCTTGCTATAAGGTAGGATATGGGAAATGAACTCTCAGGGCTTTTTTAAAGTTGGGAAATAAAGATGTGTGGGATTTTGGCCACAGCCATCTGCAGTTTTAGCTCCCTCGATTTTTCTTTTCCTGGGCCATTGCAGCTGTACATGCAGCACAAAGGCTGGAGGGGTTTTTGTTTCATTTTCAATCCTGGAGCATTTTGTTCGCTGTTCTTCAGTCTGTTTATTGATTCGGAGCTTTTTTCATGACTTTAAGTGCTTCTTAATTTGTACTCCTCCCTTTCCTCCCTCTTCTTCTCCCCAAAACATACCAGCCCACATTCTTGCAGGCTGAATCTCAATTTATTTACTGCCTTTTTAGGAGCATGTCTTTTTTCCTAGGGCTTACTGAAAGAGAGCAGTGCATTAGGGGTTTTTTTCCCACTGCAGGGAAGGCTTTGCCCTGTTTTCTCGTGGTGTCTGTGGCAGATGTGAAACTGTTGAAGACAAATTGTACTTTTTTTCATCAGTACAGTTTTGAATCGTTCAGGCTGAGGCAAATGACAGCCGGGTACAGGCGGACAGCAGAAGGGTCCCGTTGTTTGGGTACTTTTCAACTCTGGGACAGGGCATATCAGTTTAGCAAATCATTGCTAGCGCCCGTTTCTGCATGGGGCAGTTCTCTAGCCCCAAATAATCCCCTCTGAGTACCAGGACTGGCTGTGGTGTTTGGCTGCTGATCTGTCACTTCCCAGCACTTGAGTAACTGCTACAAAGCAGCTATTCCAGAAACAACATTGCTGCAAGATGAATGAGTTTATTTAAGCTTTCTACATTATTGTTGAAAAAGTACGGGGCTTAATGCATGAAATTTGCTCTGTGTTGATGCTCATGATAAGGAGTAAGATAAACCTTTGCCAATATTTTACTCTCTTATCAAAAAAAATCAATAAAAGTGCTTCCTGGCAAATAGCGTGTTTGACATGTGGCCTGTCTGTCAGGGTATTCAAAAGGCTAACATACATCCAGAATACTGTGCCTCCCTGGAAGACGAACAGCTTGGGGGACAGAAAGGGTTGTCCAGCTCTGCAAGGCGCTGTGTCTTTGCTCTCAGCATCAGCTGGGATGCTGCAAGTCTTAACACAACTTTTTTCCCCTGTACCCTCTTTCTTTCCACTCTTTAGATCGGCCAAGGAAACGCTGCACAGTCCCAGCCATACTCAATGTGGTACTGACCCACCAAGGACTTCACTGGAGTCTAGTGCAGACTGTTAGTGCTGGACTAATCAATTGTGATTTATTCATGATCCTAAATGTGCTTTCAAACCCAGGTAACACTTTTCAGCCAGGCTCCTTCAACCCCCTCCTTAGCCCTCCCCCATATTTCCTGCAAGCCATGTGCTGCTTGCCCTGAAGTCAGTGCAAACCCGAAGGCACAGCTCTGATGGGAGGGACCTACGCCGCCATCTCGCTTGCTTATGCAGGTCCAGGTGTGTTCTGCAATATTTTACTCCTCTCATACAGGGCTCTGCAATGTGTCTTCTTTGTCGCTGGTTTTGATTAAGGTATGTGGAAAAAAGTAGAAGTGATTGGATTGCTCTCCCCTGATTATCCTCCTGCTAACATAATTCATTGTCATTTAGAACATAATTCGCTGCTAGGGATGTGATTAGCTTGGATTAAGACACCATTAAATAAACAAGGCTAGATAAGAATAAGATGGCTGCAAAAAAAAGACAGAGTCTTTGTGCACCGGCTCACATCTTGTAATTAGCCGTGATGGAAAAAGAAATACCTAAACATTTCTTAAGGGTTGAGGGAGGTCCCGGAGCAATCTATCCAGTATTTTAGAGTGTGATCAGTGGTCTTAAAATCATATACATGCCTGTATACCTCCCACACAATCTCCTCTATGGTTTCCTTCTCCTCCTAACCTAGTGAGTGCTGGTGTAGTGCTCACTGGGTGTGAACACCCAAATATCTAGCTGAAGCCATGGTTCTCGAGCTCTGTACTCCACATCCCATAAAATGGAAAAGTTTAGGGCAATTAAAGTCTCATCCTTTTTGGCACCCTTCTCTAGAGCACGTGGAGGCTGAGGCAGTAGTTTATTGACTCTTTAACAGCGCTGTGAAGTTGGAAGTAGGAAGCTATTGCTATTACCCATGAGCTGAAGGATGAGTTCTGCTTCAAGAGTTTCTGGTATTCACGTTTCTATTATACCCAAGCGAAATATTAAAATTTCCATTTTTCCAATGGCTGCAGAAATATCTTAAAACAGCTAGGCGAAGTTACCATGGCTGTGAGCAGCAATCGAATACGGTTAACTGAACATAGGACCAAACCTTTATGTTACACATCAAACGAGAGTTTATAACACCTTCTACATGTCCTTAGCAGGACCCAAGGACAGATTTAGCCAGGAAGCAGTATGCCTCACTGTAAAAACTGGTCTTTTAATTCTCGTCAGCCTGAATCTCTCTGAGCCCAACCCTGCCTCCCTTACAATAAAAAAAGTAATGTGGTTTTGAATTGTTCAGAGGGAGTGCTTCCAAGAAAAGTTGCCTGTGTCAAAAGTAATATAAGTGGGCTCCCAAGCATTTGTTTTGTAAGTTACCTGACCTGCTGTCTTTTGTTTGCATTAATTTGGCTGTTAAATTTGATCCACAACTTCACTGAGAATAGATCTCCTGCAGCCCGTGGTGAAGACCATGGTGAGGCAGGCTGTCCCCCTGCAGCCCATGGAGGTCCATGGTGGAGCAGATCTCCACCTGTAGCCCGTGGAGGACCCCACGCTGGAGCGGGTGGATGCCTGAAGGGAGGAGGCTGTGACCCCGTG
>BOSO01004763.1:431-43839 GCA_018403395.1 Gorsachius goisagi
ATCTATCCTTCTTTTAAATACCTCCAGGGATGAGGACTTTACCACCTCCCTGGGCAGCCCATTCCAGAGCCTGACAACCCTTTCGGTGAAGAAGTTTTTCCTAATGTCTAGCCTAAACCTGCCCTGGTACAGCTTCAAACCATAAATAAAATTTTGGGATGGATTTTCAAGAGAAATCAGGACTGGACTAATAAAAGTTTTAGCTTGGATTCAGTAGAAGCGTTGAGCACTTCAGAAAATGTCACCCACTGCTCTGTCCGGTCCCCGTGAAATACGAATTCTGTACTGTTACTTATGCTACTGTGTAACTGCCCCCCCAGGTGTGCTCTCAGCTGCTTGCTTTTTCCCCTCTTAACATTGTGTTGTACTCCTTGTCATTTTCTCCTACTTTTAAAATAATTCTTTTTATTCCCTGTCTGTGAAATAATGTGGGTTGTCTTCCTTTGCCAGCTGTCTTACTTTGCTCCGAACTTCGGCTCTCCCTTGCTTGCTCTCAGTCCCTCTTTCTCTATTTGTATCTGTTTGAACTTCCTGAGGTTCTGAAGTGCTGTTTTCGATCGGTGTGACTGTTAGACTTGCCTGCTGCAGCACAGCACCTCATTTATCAAATGCCGACTGAATCAATTCATGTGAAGTGATAAGCATCCTTTTTTTTTTCCCTTCAACACTCGTACAATTGCCACTGTCCTTTCTTTACCTCCTATGCTGTATCTCTCAAGTCTTGGTGATGTGCAGAACATCATTATTTTGTTTTTCTTCCATTGTTAAACTGTACAAACACAAGTTGCTGTTAAAGTAGGCTATTCACTGAAGTTGCTTCTAGTCACTTCATTCAGTAAGAAAGTTCTATGCCTCAATTTCAGGAGTAAATTTTCCCTATGGTAAACTGGAAGATGTTAGATCTGGCCAAACATGAAAAGGACTTGATACTGATCTGAGGGCTGGAGAACCTCTTATGAGGACAGGCTGAGAGAGTTGAGGGTGTTCAGCCTGGAGAAAAGAAGGCTGCGGGGAGACCTGATTGCGGCCTTTCAGTACTTAAAGGGGGCCTATAGGAAAGATGGGGAAAATCTTTTTAGTAGGGCCAGCTGTGACAAGGGTGATGGTTTTAAACTGAAGCAGGGTAGGTTTAGACTGGTTATTAAGGAAGAAATTCTTTACAGTGAGAGTAGTGAAACACTGGAACGGGTTGCCCAGAGAGGTAGTGGAGGCCCCATCCCTGGAAACTTTCAAGACCAGGTTGGATGGGGCTCTGAGCAACCTGATCTGGTTAAAGATGTCCCTACTCACTGCAGGGGGGTTGCACTAGATGCCTCTAGGGGTCCCTTCCAACCCCGAACATTCTATGATTCTATGATACGCTTTTCAGTAAAGAATTATATTAAGGAACAATGGGCTCTGTGTGCGTTATTCCTGGAGAGACTCGTACATCACAGGCCTCGGGATGATGGTGCAAGATAATTCAAATGCAGTGAAGCACATTTGCATTTGCAAAACTGGGTGATACTATTTCAGATCATATGTGAAATGAGTGTTTGTAAGGAAAACATCCAAGGCAGACATTTGCAGGAGTACCACCTGCTAGTCAGGCAAAGGAAAGAAAATGGACTTTTTGAGAGTCCAAGTGGGTTTTGGGAGACCTAGACTGAGTTTTGCAACCTAGCCTGTTTTTTGTGATGTAAGCTCAGCAAATTGGCCAGGTAACAGAAATTGCAAGATTTCCTCTGTGTTGCTTGGACAGACATTATTGGTACAATGATCCCATCCAGAGGCTCAGACTGAATGTGGAGCCCTTTCAGGTAGAAATGCATGCCTAGGTGCATGCTTTTTCCTGAAGGTCTTGTTAGTAACTTCATTTTCTCAACCACCAGATCTTCAGTTAGAATCATAGAATTGCTTAGGTTGGAAAAGACCCTTCAGATCATTGAGTTCAACCATTGACCTAACACTACCAAGTCCACCCCTAAACCATGTCCCTAAGCACCTTGTCTGCCCGTCTTTTAAATACCTCCAGGGACAGGTACTCCACCACTGCCCTGGGCAGCCTGTGCCAATGCTTGATGACCCTTTTGGTGAAGAAATTTTTCCTAATATCCAATCTAAACTTCCCCTGGTGCAACTTGAGGCCGTTTCCACTTGTCCTGTCACTTGTTACTTGGGAGAAGACACTGGCACCCATGTTGCTACAACCTCCTTTCAGGCATTTGTAGAGTACATGAGCTCTTCCTCTCATTGTTCATGAAGTCTCTACCAATGCAAGGCTACTTCACTACTTTCTTCCTAAACCCTCTGGGTTTTTTCCTGCAATACCAGAGAGGTGTGCTTCACTTCATCACCTGGTATGGGATGGCTGAGCCCAGTTATGTTGACAACTGCTCTGGTGGCTTATCTTTGCTGGGCATTACTCTGGAATGTCCAGAGACCCCAGCATCCAAGGAATAGTGATGTGTTTGGGTTTCCCACTATACTGGCGTTACTGGTTTTGTTTGGTACCTGTTTGCCTCTATGTAGTCCTGACTATTTTGGGCTATGTTCAGTGACTGTCCCTTAATAAGCTGTGGTAGAGCTGATTTATTTTGGGTTTACTGGAAGAGGGGAGAGTTGCTGGAAGGTTTTGAAGGGGTGCCAGTACTGAAATTATTTGTTATTTTGCAAGTGTAGACATGCACAGCTAGACATGAAATGACTTCAAAACTGTAGAAAAAATGGGTAAAGCCTAGATAAAAGCCTAACTTACGGTAAAGTAAGGGCATACCGGTATTTTCTTGTGCTCTGTAATTACTTGTCTCATAGAGGGTATTCTGCAAAGTAAAATAGTGTGCTGAGTGAGATACCTGCTGTGTTGGCATGACCTTCCTTGAGTTTTACAACCAGCTCAGCTACATGGGTATGGTGTTACAGGTCTTTTTCTTCAAAATAATTAGGTCTGCTGAAAAGCAGTCCTTAATAGTCCAAGTACTGTGCTGCCATCAAAGGTGCAGCCTAGAAGTGAAAATGTAGGAGACTAAAAAAGTCACAATGAGTTTTATACTTGTTCCTGTATCAAGATACATTTTACATAGCAGTAAGCCTCATCAAGGAATCATAGAATTGTAGAATCATAGAATGCTTTGGGTTGGAAGGGGCACCTAGAGGTCATCTAGTCCAACCCCCCTGCAGTGATCAGGTTGCTCAGAGCCCCGTCCAACCTGGTCTTGAATGTTCCCAGGGATGGGGCCTCCACTACCTCTCTGGGCAACCCAAAGGAAGGAAGTCCCTTCCAGTTTTGTTTGTGTGGGCAAATGAAGAAGGGAATTCACAGAGCCTTTGAGTTGGCTTCAGCATGTCCAGAAAACAAGAAACGTAACATGAACAGCTTCCCATAGCCTCAGAACTCTCTGGTTTTGCTCCTTGAGGTCTCTTTAAGATGAAAATTTAGAT
The DNA here is from genome assembly GCA_018403395.1 of Gorsachius goisagi. Classification (NCBI taxonomy): domain Eukaryota; kingdom Metazoa; phylum Chordata; class Aves; order Pelecaniformes; family Ardeidae; genus Gorsachius; species Gorsachius goisagi. The sequence continues at coordinate 3,852 of BOSO01004763.1, forward strand.
CTGCTCCTGTACAGTGATGGTTCTCTAACCTCTACCCTGCCATTTTTTATTTGTTTTACTTTTCTATTTTTTTTTAATAACATGGTATTGAAAATTCTTATAAATTGCACTTTCTGTAGTTATTTAGCTTACTGACTGTAAAATGCAATCATTCAAATACAGAAAACTTTTCCATCTGTTATGTAAACCACCCATATTAGATTTGCTTTATGCATGTTGAAGGGATTCTGGAGGCATAGATTAGTGTAGAACTGCATAATAAAACACCGTTTAATGATGTTTGCCTTGCCAAAATTAGAGACAACCAATAAAATTCTACTACAGAGTTGGTGCTGTTGTCTCATCATACCTTGGTAATAGTTACTCTAATCAGTTAGAGGGAAGCAAGACTGGGAGTGCAAAACAAAAAGAAGTCTCTCTCAGATATTTTGATTTAAGAAGTTCAGTGTGCTTCTGTATGCTTTTAATAAAAATCTGGAGTTTAGTATTTGTCATGTTTATTAGTTCATTCTGTCAGACTATGCTTGTTCTAATTTAATTATGATACAGCTTCCTTTGGAAAACAGATTGGGTGTTAAACAAGTGTCCCAGCAATAGGTGTGTAGATAGCAAAGGAAAGCGGTAGTTCAATTTGTAAATTAAGGTCTTGTTATTTTTCTAATAAAGAAAATAATACATATGACCACTTCAGTGTCTTGAGTAAATGGTAATTTATTTGTGGAGGATACCTTTACAAAAAGTAATTGCTCCAATAAACACTAATGAGTGGTGTGTTTATCTTAAAAGTTACATGAACAGTTCCTGAGGGTACTAGGGCCAGATGAAGGTCTAAGGGTCAATCTAAACCACAATGTGTTAAGACCCAGTTCCTGGTGTCAGGAGTTCTTCAGTATTTACTGAACAGTCTTTCACTGTGGTTTCCATCCAGTTTCCATGTGTGGTTCACATTGGTTTCCATCCAATTTCTTTGGTGTTTTATTGTTTGCTGATACAAATTATCCTGGGTTCAATATTCAAATGAAAGATTGGCTGAACTATTCAGGTTTTAAGCAATCTATCTTTAAGGGATGTATTTTCTAACACGTTTGCCCATACTAGACCCACAAACCTGAAATCCCAGGTTTTAAGCTTACAGTTCTATTTAAACATTTTCAGAGGGCATCATCCAATTGTAAGGAATTATTGGGTTTTGCTGTAAGAACAAAACTAATCAAATGATTTATCTAATTTCCAGAACTAAACTTCTGACTATGCCCACCAGATTAACAGATAATCCTTCTAAGTAATTTAGTTGTGGGGTTGCTTTCTGCCTGTCGCTACATGAAGGCAAAGATGAAACATTCTATGGGTTGCTCCATCTAAACAGTAGTTAGCTACAGCTGCTGCTCCTCCCACCAGTGTTTGTATGTATTCGTAGTGGAAAAAGGAGGTGGGGCATAAAGTCTAAAGCACTTGGCCCTATAAGTTGGTTGCAGTTATGGTATTTGATGGAGATGCAGTGGACTTAACGTGATCCTGAGCTAGGTCTCCTGATCTCTATTTGGTTGGCCATACTTGATGCTCTGTGCCTTCCCTTTTCATATGCTTTGATATCATTACTGACCTTTCAGTACCTTCTCCCTCTTTGCTTTTCTTCCTCTTGATACTTTCTTGTGAAGTTACTGCATTTTCACATGCTTAAACTTGTTATTTCTCCTCACTGTTAATATTAAGCAGTACAGTGATGTGTCATGCAGCTGAAATGAGCAGCAGCATCAGAGGAAGAGGTGAATCTTTTTCCAGTCCCCTGGTTCAGTCTCCAGATACTTACTTGTCCTTATCCTGTAAAAAGCCCAGTTCTGAAAATTCTTGACCATGAGAGTTCATACACTAGGTTCATTAGAGTTTTTCCTTAGATACCTGGGTACCACCTCCTAGACCTAGGGAAGAAGAAGATGCAACGCAGGTAGGGCAGTGGTTTTTACCTCCATTTCCTTCATGGTGTATAATTACAAGTCACCTTTCCACACAGTTCCTTATTTGTTCATCAGTAATTTGGAGGCCTTCTGTATGAGCAGATCCTGGGACAGACTTCAAAGTCACTCCCTGACAAGTGGACAAGTGTTCATATGGACTCAGCTCAAACATTCCATCACCTGTTACGACCAGGGTTGCTGGGAGTTTGGACAAACAAGCATTCCCTTGTGAAATTAGGAAGGTACAAATGCATGCAGAAATTATATGTGCAAATTTGAGGGTAGTGTTGGAAAACCTGTCCTACAGTATCTTTTTGAATCATACAGTAAAAAGAAGTCTTATGATTATTCAAGATTTTTTAATGAAAGGCTAAATCTTACGAATCTCCAGTCTAAAGTCTGCTCATATAACTGATACGCTTTTTTTTCTGCCTAAGAATTTCCCTTGCATACACAGCAGAAAAACAAACACAATTCTCTGTTATTTCCCTGAAAACCAAAGTCCTCCTTCCTAGCAAGATTAACTTGTCGACTAATCCTAGAGCAAACACTTTATTTTAATCTATCATTGTTTTCTGACTGTGGGTTTAGCAGAGGTCAGAAAAAGAGATTCATTAAAGTGATTGTGCGTTTGTTTTTCCAAAAGCACATCAGAAGATTATTGCTTTGCCAAAGAAAATAAAGAAATACAGTATTTCTTTTAATACACTTCAGCTAAATAAAGTCTTAAAATCACATGCCTTGGCCCAGATGGGGTGTTTGCAGCATAAGGTACAAGTCTTATAATTTCTACTATCTGAAAGCTGCTTAAATGAGCCCTGCTTCAGCCATGCCATTTATTCCACACCTGAGGTGAAGTAACTCTGGTCCCTTCTCTGATGTAGAGCCATCGGAGAGCTGCCTGCCAGTGTGTTTGTGCAAGTCTGTTTGCTTATATAAAGAACCCATTTAAGCTTCTCCACCCAAGAAATTCATGTTGATTTTGGATAATCCCTGGGCGATTTTATTCTGTAAAATAAATAAATAAATTTTCCAAACCTGTGACGCAGCCCAGCTCTCACATATTTTGGACTAACATTTGTGTTGGGGAAACCTGAACTGACACGAAGCATGGGCAATTTTATATTTGTCCAGAAGAAAAATAGGATGCGTATTTCTATATAGGTTTATGTGATGTTGGACTTTGACCTGACAAGAACTCAGGTTCAGTCTGGGATAAGGAGAGTTTTGCGTGTGGATCGCCAGACCCCACGCTGCACACTCATCCCCCGGTCCGGCTCCTCTAGGAGTAGTGCCAATCTGATTTGATTTGGCAACAAACCAGTATTTCAGACAGAAAGGAAAAGTTGTATTAAACAGCTGAAAGAAGTCTCGGGGGTCAGCATTGGCTGAAAGTCTTTTAAAACCACTTATTTTCAAGAACTATAGCTATGAAAGGAAAGTCAAACGTTAAAAGATGTGGTGATGTACCACTGGAGATGGCAGTGCATGAGTAAAACAGTATGGAAATGATAGCAAATGTTTATAAGGGAAAATTGAGCTGCTCAACCCAACAGATGGTAACATACAGGGACTCAACAGAACATACTCCTTCACTTGTTGCTGTATCCAGCGAACCATCGTATTTCTAGTATTCTGTGTTTTATGTACGTTATATATACCCTTAATTAGACTTGCGATGTCGACAGCCTACTCCGGCATGAAGTTAAGCTGCTGTGTAAATAAATAAAAAGTAGGAAAGACAGCTTTTGCTAAAAATAGAAACGAAATTTAAAAACAGTGTTTTGGCCTTAGGCTTTTATTTAGGGTTTCGGAAAACAGAACAAGCTCTTTGTTTTTTGTTGCTTGTAGAAAGCCTAATAGGCAAAATATTACTTCTCGTCTAATTTTGCATTCCTTGAGTGTGTTTTAGTAAACCCCCTTTTCATTTAGAGTAAACTACTATAAATTATGCTGGGATATGATCATTAGTAGTTTTAGTAGAAATATCAGTTTAACTGAAGAACTTCTTTGTTGTGACCTCTATTGTGATAGTTTATCTCAGAAAAAAGGCATCGGAACGCATGCTTTAGCAGTTACTTTTCTTCGAAAGGTTATGTTTCATACAGATGATCAAAAAGGCAAGATAGTGGCAGCCTACTTAGGCTACCAATTAATGCAACCACTGTCAACCCCCTGATAATTTCACTACAGTAGCGTTAGTAATTTTTAGCATTTGGGGTTGCTGACCAATTGCCATCAAATTTACCACATGCATATTAAACAAACCAGTCAGCCTTTATAATTTGATGAACCATGTTCATGGACAGAGGCAGAAGGGCTTCTGTTATCACTTTCTCTGAGCAGGCACAAAATCAGCTATGTCAGAAATGGATCTACGCTGCCAGCTAACTTGCTCTTATAGTAGTTTTTCAGTGCCTTTCAGTCCTCTTAATGTACATATCTTTACAGTGTCTCTGTCCGATGGATATTTTTTTCCACATCTATTTTTCACATAGGGAACTGATGCAGAGGACATCAAACCAAACCAAGTGGGAAGTTAAACACCTAATACTTGGTGGGGTGCTTAGGGCTGTGTGTGTGCTACCTCTGTTAGCTGCTCCTGAACTGTTAGAGGTGGGTGGCTTTGGCCAGGAACCCATATGCTGTCCGTAGGACCATCGCTCAGTAATGAAGTAGCCCCCGTTATCTGTCTGAACCTTGCTGCAATGAGATTTGGCTCATTCCAGACTAAAGCTGCATGGCAAGTCAACACATAAAGAGTGTAAAAGATCAGGGGTTTAAACTGGAGTATGAAATCGAGCCCTGAGATAATAGGATGGATTTAAGAGATTAAGTGATATTAGTGCCAGTATATCTCTTTCAGATGAGTTATAGGCATACGTTGCTTCATGCTTTCTGCCTCTCTTTTCTTTCATTCCTTTTTTCAGTATTTCTTCTTACAGTCTTTTCCATTGAGTAGTCCAGCTTAAATTGGAGTGGTATATCTGTAATGTAGCCTTTAGTTTAGTGGGTAGAGCATTTTTCTAGCAGATGGAAGAGCCGTGAACCCCCTTAGATTGGGGATGCCCAAATTGCTCTAAATTGTTGCAAGCATCAGATCATCCTTGTCTTGTTCACCAGCCAGGAAGCGAGTAGTGAAGTCCTCCTTGTGAGTGATGGCCCAAGCTCTTTTAGGAGGTCCCTGGCAAAACAGGAATGAAATTGCACAATAACCTAGAACCATGAAGCTCTAACTTGATCTTCTTTTTTGTAGCTGGACTGACAATGATAAGAACCTACCTAAACAGGGGTAATTTATGTAAGTGCAGTGCTCCATGTTAGTGCATAACAACATATATAATAGTTTGTCTTGAGTGAAGGGACTCTGTTCCTGGCCAGTATTGCTATTGCAAGTCCTGATCTCTCAATGTAAAGTTGGATTGATTTAAACTGATCCATTGCCTTGAGTTTGGTCTTGTACTGAATGAAGGGAAACACAATGCTAGATGATGTGCCGTCAAGTTCCAGGTGTATCCTTCCCTGGTTCCTCATCTACACATAAGGCTTCACATCCTGTACATGTACTTCATCAATCTATACCTGTGGTGGTAACTTAAGATTAAATTTTTAAGTATGAAGTTTATTTATTTCAGTTTTCCAAAGAAGTAAAAGAAAAATGAGATATTTGAAATTTCTATTATTGAAACAAAGGACTTCTTTTCTTTTATATTTCAGACACAGATATTAAGGAACTAGAGGATGTTTTTGGACTTAACGGACAAGTAGAGCATAAGCTGAACTTCCTCAAAAAGAATGTATCAAAAGATATAAAGCTGGTACTGATTGCTCATTCTATTGGTTGCTACATCACACTGGAGATGATGAAGCGAGCATCAGAACTTCAGGTACATTAACCTTATAGAATGGGAGTTGTATTATTAGCAAAGCGGTGCACATGCTTAGCCTATGGGTAATGCCATGTCTTTCCTTTGGAAGCTCTATTCTGCTATACACAAACTTTCAACTAAAATGAAATAAAAACATTAATGACTAATCCTAATAACGTATAATAAAGTACTTTGATGGAAAATTTACTCTGTTATTACTCTGAATTTGGACCTTCAAATGACCTTGTAATATAAATGATTAATAATGATGATAAATATATCTAGGACTTTCTTGATGTCTTCTCATCTTTAAATAATTTATGAGCAGATTATTAGATATTTGGCAATTACATTATGCCACTGCACCAAAAATTAAGACTGGTTATGATTTTAATAGTAGCTTCTTATCTCAAAGCAAACAGATTGCTGGCTATACATGGTGAAATATATGGAAAAGAACAGTAATATAAATTGCGATGAGTACTACCATGAAGGATGTTGGTTTTAAAATGGAATGCACATAATCATTGCGACTGCAACTCAGTCTTGGTTTGTGTAACTCGATGAGAGTGGGAAGTGTAACTGCATGTTCTTGTGTTTCTGAACATTTTTTGTTGTCACTGTGAAGCAATAAGAAGGCTGAGGCAGAACGGTGTCCCTGCAACTCTGGAAATGGCAAACTGTTAGTGCTCAGTAATAACTCGATCTGTGAGTGGATAATGAATGAGGAATACTGAATTTTTATTCTTAAACACTCACTCTTGCTAAATCATTGCCTCTTCCTTTACATTATAAAATCTTTAGCGGAAGGAACTGCAGTGTTAATGTAAAGTCTGTGTTTAATATATGTATGCGTAGGTTCTTCCACTTCTTCATAACCATTTCCACTGCACGTCTTAACTTTTTTTTTTTCCTTTAAAGGAAACAGCAACTAAAAACGTGAAACATGAGGTTAACCTGATATATTTCCACAGGCATATTTCACTTTGTGATTATAAACAAGGGCACTCTTTTTTGAGAGAACTTTTATTACTGTTTTATCTTTTCAGGAGGGAGTGTTCTAGAAAATATCATATGCAGTAATTTGTCCAAAAATATCAACTTTTATTTGGTCAACATCTGTGCAGTCTTTATTACACAAATGATTTTATCTGGTTTCAATTAAGCTATGAATTGTTGAGTAATTTTTTTACACCTGGCTCACTGGATACTGGCAGCATGCTATTCATCAATGTTTTCAAGCATAGGTATCTTTGGGACACTTTTAGACTGCATGGTGCACTGTGTGCATGAAGTTAATATATGGCAAACTACATTTAAGATGCATTTAACAATAGAAAATATTTGTGTAAGCCAGAGTGTTGTGCAACCTTTGTCCCTTTGCCAAAAATAAGTTAACTGTTAGCTTTTATAACATATGAAGTGTGATAATAAGAAACTTGTGTTTCCATCTCTCCCTTTATTTTTACTGGAATATTTGATTCCCACAAGATTTTGAGCACATATGTGTATTTTAGTAGCTAGATCATTTGATTTTATTTTTGTGTAGTTCTTAGGCGGTGTTCTTCTATTACATGAGTTTTGGTTTTGGTCTTAAATTCTCTGCTTTAAGAGCCTTTGATTGTTTACAGTTTATTATTCTGAGCTAGAGGTTAATGTGTTGTATTTATTGTTCAAACAATTCAGTGAACGTTTATATTTGGAGTGTATGTTTCGCAGATTTGATTTTTCTTAAACAATTTAAAGCCCTTTCATAATCTAACTCGATATAGACTGGATTGTGCAATGATGAGGGAACCTGATGAACTTGAGCTAGCCTGCGTGAAAAGGAGAAAGTACTGTCTCCTCTCTCCTTGGTTGCTCTTCAGCTGTCGGTTTTGAATGATGCTAATTTCTTGGGCCCTTGTGCTCTGCAGGTTAGTGGGGTACCTTGGCTTTTTTTCTCAAACTTCTGTGAAATAATGCTTTCTTCATTAAAAGAGAAATGAAATGGGAATTGCCAGTTTACTCCAGGATAAATTCAGTTTTGAACCCCATCCCTATTTTCCTCTTCTCTCAGGGAGGCTTCTGTTAACAGTTTCTTCAGGAAACCCCCTAACCCAAACTTAGTCTTAGGTTGATGCCTTTAACTAAGTCTAATTAGCAGAGAAGGGCCACACAGGTTACACCCATACGTGTAACTAAGTGGGGCTACTGCATGGATACTGGGCCAGCTATGCAGTAATGGTTTTGGACTAGTCTTTAAGAGACTTTTTGGCCCAGAACAGCCAGTAACTCCCAGACAACAGCCTGGCATGGTTCTGAGCTTGCAGAAGCCCAGGCCCATTCCCAGTTGTTAGTTTGGATGCAGACATCCTGTTTGGAGGCAGGGAGAGATTCAGCCATGTGGACACAGACCATCCCATGCCATCCTGTCCCATGGCAAGACCAGGGACGAGTTCCTGGCCAGTCTTGTTTGCTGGTGCATACGTAACTGTGAACACTTCTCGGTTGGCCGTGGTGGGCATCAAATCTTAAGAAGATTCACTTCTTTGTGGGAAGCAGAGCATCCAGACTTTGTCAGACTGCTAAAAAATTTCCTTCCCCTTCCTGGGAAGGAAAAAAGTTAATCAACCTTACTGTGTGGAGATGGAAAAATGCAATAATGCTCAGCTTACTTGATACTTGGTCTTAACCTCATAGTCTTCTTTGCTCTTCATTCAGCCAGCAGAAATGAAAAATGAAGCTGAGTGGCAAAACTATTTTCTCAGTTGTTGGACCTTCAGCCCAACTCATAAATAATGCTACATCCTCCAGGCATTCTCTTCTAAAATACAAAACCTTACTTGGAGGATTTCCTTGTGCTTTGCTGGCCACACTACTGAGTCTTTCCTAAAACAGGCTGTTTGATCATTAATTTAATCAAAAGATTGACATATTTCCTTGCTAATGAAATTCAATCTGTTACAGCATTACTCTTTCATTTGCAATGATGTGTTTGAAATGCCAGCTTCTGAAATGCCAGCACCTTTGTGGTAATAAATTAACACTGATTAATGAGTAAAACCATCACAGAATGTAAGCATTGCTCTTCCTGTAAAACTCATTGAGGGGGAAGAGTTTAAAACCTCTGACTATGTATCAGTTTAAGCAAATATAATTTCTGTATTTATAATTCAAACCCATGTATTGCTACTGTGTCTCAGTGGTACCAAAGATTGTTGGGTATTGCTAGAACTTAGTTGATTTTATAAATAATAGCGAACAAAACATAAGTTGGAATAGCTGTGTATAACAGAAGTTCACACCTTGGAAACCCTGACGCATAATTTCTGTGTACACGTTCATGTGCATCTGCCTTAGCTTTCCTAACTGTGCTCTCTTCCAGACAGAAATCTGTTGGTCTGTACTTTTGAGAAAACTGATGAGCGTAACAAAATGCCATAGTCCGCATTTAACAATCCCACATATTTATATAGTAGCATAACCCTTTTTTCATGTTTTTCTTTTGTCTGTATATGAACTGCATTCAGGTCTTTCACTTGAGGACCTACAACTTGTTCAGGATCTGGTAATGTGCATAGCTTAGAAGGTTTCTACAATGTGTCTTATTCTTCATAAATGAGTACTGGCTTCCACCCGTCAGGAGGCTGTCTGCTAACCAAGCTTTCTTCAGTTAAGCAAACAGTGCTTCATTGCTGACTATTCTAAATTATTTTAAAATGTATAAAATGTTGGTTCTATTCATTCCCTTTTACAAATAAATTAAACATGCCTAACAGGAGGTGTTGGGCATTTGTTGTTAACCTTTTGAACTACTGAAATTGGCTGTATATCCCTGCTGTTTAGCCAGTGTCTAATACATACAAAAATGTTTCTCTCACCCGTTATTATTATTAGTGATCACAGGGATTGAAAGACCTCAGTGGAAGCATTTTGTTGGAGCTTTTTGAATATAGTTATTTTAGATGACTCTCCTGTATGTGCTTCGTAGCTTTATTTCTTCTTTAAATTTTTCAAACTATTTAGTTAAAAAAGCAGAGGAACTTTCATCTATAAAACATTATTGTTGTTACTTCTGATGTTAGAGAAAGCCAGAAATACATTTTATCATTCTTTTTTAAATTTAGCTGATAATAGATTTTTCTTTTCTCTCTTTTTTTCCTGTCATTCCAAAGTTTCTGTTGTTGCATTGTTAGTAATTGGGTCTTTTATTACCCTTGCTGCTCCCCTAAATCACACCTTTAGAGTGACATATGTGGTTTCATCCTTCAACCAAAAGGCCATGTTCCATCTGTTGTGAACAGCTTGCGTGGAAATGTGGATGGCCTACAGGTACACAACAGAATGACAGATGCCATGACTCTCTTAGCTTCCCCCCACCCCGTATTTTCTAGAAATCCGCTTCTTCCCGATTACCTGCAGCCTTTACAACACATCTTAGTGGGAGGAGACACCTGTGCCCATGGCCCCTCTGACAAAGACATTGATTGGGATATGACATTTCAGAAATGCTCTTCTCTTTGCTATCTCTTGGCCAGGGATGTTTTGGGGTTTTTTTTTATTATTATTTTTTTCAGCGTGTGTGAGAGATTACCTGTATATCTAGAAGTCTTTTCTTTTTAAAGAAACTTTACTAAAACAGTGAAAAATGGCAATAGATAGCTTGTGTTGCAGTATATCTTTGTATGCAACATAAAATGCAAAAAGTAATTATTCACTTACAGAAGAAATGAAAGACCTCTCTTAACAATGTGTGAACATCTATCCATAAATACTGTTTTGCAGTAAGGCACAATATGAAGTTTAAAGCAAATTAGCTATTCCTGAATAAGTGATGCAAAACATTCTGATTCTAAACCCGATGTCTTTTTCTGATATAGCTTAAATTGTTTTCAAAATAGCTTAAGGTAATGGTTTTGAATGTATTCTGGATTCATTCTGGACAAGAGTGTTCACACATGAAGTTATTCAGGAATATTGCCATGATTAGATATTCTTTACTGAGACTTTAACTTACGAAGTCTGTTGGTCAACATCAGTTTTGTAAGTCATCAGAGCTTTTCCAAAGTTGTCTGGCGGAGATAATCCTCTTTTGAAATACAGTTTCCTGAAGACAGAAGTTTCAAGTAGGTGTCTTTTTTTTTTCCCCTCTTTTTTTTAGTTTTTTTTTCTCCCAGGAGCTGAACTGGACAAAGAGAGAATTTTATTTTGCCACTGTAGGCAAATGCATAATTTGCCATCATAGCAAAAAGATCGCATCTGCTAAATGAGTTATTTTTCACATCTTTTTGTGTGATAAGAATAATTACTTATGGGGAGGGAGGAAGGCGTCTGTGAGTTGTTTATAATGGTGTAAATTCTCACTTGGACAAATATTGGATTCTCTCACTGCTGCCTTTCTGGCTCGAATCAAGTTGATTCTTTTGTCTCTGGTTAACACTTAGTTCCTTTCTGTTGAAGTACCTGGAAAGCTCCCCCTAACTTTAGCGAAAGTAGAATTATGCCGTAAGAGAGAGAAATGTCAGAATTCCTCTGTTAAGTGATGTATTGTGATATGAAATTCAATGCAGTGACCCCTTACGTTAATAATTTAGTTTCAGTTGTGTTGAAAGCTTAATTATGAATTTGGGAAGCACTTTCATAGTGTTAAGAAAGAGAAAAGTCACTGTGTTTTTAAATATGGGTATTTCTACAAGAAAACAAAATTCTTTAGTACAGAATTACTGGAAATCCACAGGGACTATGAGACTATGAGATTAAAGAGTGAGGATTTTTTTTTTTAACGGTACAGAAACTGCTAAGCATGTCTGACCTTTGAGATGATAAGGGAATCTTTTCAGCAGCATGAACGGATGAGGGAAAGACTGTATGAAAGCAATGACATTTGTTCAGTTCCTGTTTTGCTGAGATTAGCACCTATACATGTAATCCAAGACTGGTGGTGTCATCTTTACAGAAAACATCTTCTGAAAGAGCGCTAATTTAGCTGCTTCTGACGTCATTAGAACTTTTAGTGCATTTTGGAAGCAGAAAGAAAATGAAAATATAAACACACCTGAGATAAACAGGAATACAAATTTTTATTCCATTTTTGAAAATGTATTTAACATGATAGCATCTAATTCAAATGTTGATTACCTAAATCAGATGTCACAGTACTTTAAACAAAGTCAGTTTACATAGCTGTTGTCTGGATAAATTTCACTTCTGATGAGCTCACTGGTGATTATAAAGTTTAAAATAAGCTTAGTGAACAAATACATTTTTTACCACCTTGCATGCTCTCTTACAAAAGTAAGTTTATCTCAGGTCTTTTTCAGAGTACAGTGAGACTGCATAAAGTAGAAAAATAGCCAGAAGGTTTCTGCAGAGAGGCGTCTTCTCTCGCATAGAGGATTATACTCTATAGACCTGTGTGCCAGGGTGCAGTGTGAGCAACAGCACAGTAGAAGCATGAATGAATGTCTTTGGTTTGTGCTGCCCTGTTCTGATTTTTCCTTTCTGAGAACTGTTTGCTCTTGTTCCTTAATGGATTGCAGTGACGGATGGAATATGGAAATGTAGTTATGTCTATCAGTAGGGATCATCATCTGGAGAAACAGAATGGAGAAACACTATTTTTATATGAATTTCATGTTACTTGCAGGCTTAAATGATAAAGTGAAAAAGAAAAACCATAAAAATTAAAATGAGTAAAAGACTTACAGTAACACAAACCCAATGACAACATTTGCAAAATTATTATGCAGGAAAAAAATAGATGGCTATACTTAGCAGGCGTCACAAGGGAATTGGTACACATTTCAAATAAATGCGTATCTTGTGAAGAGAGCTGTGAATTTCTAGGCCATGATATAAAACTAAACAGAGTCTGATGCATTTTTCTTCTCCTTCAGTCCATCTGTCCAGATAAATGAACTACATAGTAAAAAACAAGCAAACAGCATTGAGCTGAATACACCTACCTTCATTCCCCTTTAAGTCTTGAGGGAGCAAAAAAAGAGAGATTCTAACACAGTTTTGCACAGATTTAATCATGAGTCTACGTTCAGCTGCCTTCAGTGAGACATGTGTGTTAACTTAAATTTATGGATGTTTTAAGTTGGTCACTGGATTGGCCTATTTCTATAATATATATATATATACTTGGCACTTCTCCATCAGTTCTTAACAGATGAGTTCTTAACAGTCTAAGAGCATACACAAGGAAGCACAGGTGGTCTGAGCCAGCAATTAGCCTAAAATTTGCTTTAGTTGATGGCATACACATTGCAGAGCCTGCATAATCCACCTTGCAACAGATGACGAGTATGTTCGGTCAGTGGCGCCTCAGGCAGTATCCGTACATCTAGTGGCATAGCCAGTAAAGTAAGCAATAGGAACTCGGTACATATGCAAACATTATGCAGCTGTCTTATTTGGAAAAAGCGAGAAGTAATGCAGATGATTTATTCAACCGACCAAATAAAATAAATAAGACACCGTATCTTTGAAGCATCAAGGAAGTTTCTACCAAGATCTGTGGAGAGATTTTTTTTTTTTTAAAAAAAGGAAAAAATGAAAACAATCTTCATATGAAAACCTAAGACAAACATAAAACCTCCTTTCTTTGGGGTGGGAGACTGCAAAGCAAAGAGCATGAGTTCCTGGCAGACAAAGATTTGTTAGAGAGATACTGATTTTTGACTGGGACGCTCATAAAGGGCCACTGGCCTGAACTGAAAAACTCAGCCAAACTTCAGAACGCCGTCGGTGAAAGGGGTTGAGAGTGTCAGCTCACCCAAGAGACCCCTAGCAACCATTATTTTCACTGGCTTGATGACAGACTCTAATCCTAATGGACCCAGTTATGTCCTTTTCTATCTCTCCCCAACAAAAAAAAAAAGTTTTAAAAAATGTAAACTGAGAAAATGCAGCAATCACCAGGCGACGGGATTTTTTGTGTAACCCTCGCTGGATGCCACCTTTGTGAATAGGAACAGGCACTTTCTAGATTGCCACATGCTGCACAAAGTCTGCCTGAAATAAACTTTTCTCTTCACAGGCAAACAACCCACCTTGTAATAGAGAGGACAAAAGAATTTGAAATATCTCAAGGATACAAAAAAAAATGTAAATTAGGAAACTTAAAATGTAATGAGAAATAAACCGTTGAAGGTGATACACCTTCAGATGTAAAATGCCTAAGGCCAAATTAAATAAGGACTCAATTTTTTTGTCTTTTGCTTTTACCAGAGGGAGGCATGCATCTTCCTCCAAGTTAAGAATATAGTTTTTAATCACAGAAAATTGGCTTCAAGCCAAAGTGGCATGAACTATCAATTGTTGGCAAATAACTAAACTTGTCAGGAACTGAAATGTGATCAACAACTTGAGAATGGTCTTCAGGCATGCTGTGAAGATACCCAGCCATTATCGCTTCCTGTCTGTCTGGTTTTCTGTTTTCTACTTTCTTGTCTTAAGCAGAGAAATTAGCTTTTAATCATACACGGTGTAGCCTGTTAGACATGGTTCCATCTCCTGACCCTTATGTTGGCCAAATATGTTGTGGTCAACAGTGTATAACTGCCTGCTAGTTAACAATCCAATTTCCCCTAAAATGAGATAACAGGATTTATGCTTTTAAGTTGTTCCCCCCCAAAAAGGGGAGAGAGAGATATTAAAAATAAGAGATTTCCAGAGGGTCTACTTCATATATCTGTCCTGTCTGCAATCCAGACTTGTTCTTGCTTGTAACTACAGAAGTAGCAAGCAAGAAACATTGAAAGGTGACACTCAAATTACCAACATAAGATGATAAAATTCTGGATTTTTTGGCAACACTAAACTTCAGGGTTAGGAACATGGAAAATTTTCAGTTTCATGTTGGGAAGAATTACCTGTTGAACTATGCCCTTTTCAAGATCTTCTGTGTCATTGCTGCTGAGATGCTAAACTTCTAATCCAAAACCTAGAGTTTACCAAGGAAGTATGAATGGAAGGTTTGGATGAGGCTTATAGTGCTTGTCAGCCTGCTTGACCAAAGCTCATGCCTGATTATCTGGTCCAAAGAAAGCTTTTTGAAATTAACCTTGACTTAGAATCATAGAGTCATAGAATAGTTTAGGTTGGAAAAGACCTTTAAGATCATCAAGTCCCACTGTTACCTTAACCCTGCCATTCCACCACTAAACCATGTCCTTAAGCACCTTGTCTATCCATCTTTTAAATACCTCCAGGGATGGGGACTCCACCACTTCCCTGGGCAGCCTGTTCCAATGTTTGACAACCCTTTCTCTGAAGAAATTTTTCCTAATGTCCAATCTAAACCTGCCCTGGTACAACTTGAGGCCATTTCCTCTTGTCCTATCGCCCATTTCCTGGGAGAAGAGACCGACACCAACTTGAATTGCTTTGTTTTATTCTGCTCACTGGTATTTGATGCCATGTTTCTGTTACATTGTGTTAGTACACCATGGCTCAGCTCATGTTAGCCACATGGAAGCTGTAGTTCATCATATTGTCAACATCTGAAAGGGCGTATCTGAGTTGTGGATTTGCCTGTCTGAGTTCAGTATCTGAACAAAATGTCAATATAGAAACTCTGTTTAGAAAACAAAAGCTTAAATGTTGCAATATGACAGTCTTCAGAACAGAAGAAAAGGGATATACATTAAATTAAACAAAACTAATTTTTAAATTCACTCTTGTTGTATCTACCAAATATAGACCAAATGCTGTGCATGGTCAGTTTGTCTTATTATTTGATTCCTATATATCTCTCCTAAAAACAGAAATCAAGATACCGTAAGGATAAGGTGTAGTAAGTATTAAAGCTCTGTTTTGCCTTCTAGAAAGACTTTTGACATATATGTATAATTCATTCTTAATACTGCCTTGTATCTATTTTAAAAAAAAATAACGCATTTCCGAACAGTGCTGCATGTGTATTCGTAGCATCACTTGTTTGGTTTTTGAAGTGGGTGAAGCAGGCAGATGCCACCTGCTCAGTCCTAGAACTTTATGGGAAATATTAGATTACGTATAGTTCAGTGCTCTTCTGAGTCAAGAGAACTTACAGTCCAGAAATGCTGAAAATCCGATGAGACTGGTAAATAGTAGAGTGACAATTAGAAGCACAGGTGCGAATTTAATTAAAATTGATGTCTGGTGCAATTAGAAGACAGGCTTGACAAAATCAGCAGCAGTATATCCGTCAGACCATAATTACCAACCATATGAATACAAGTTTCTGGTTTTAACATTGATCACATTTTTAAGAATGAGGATTCAGAGTCAATAATAATATTGCCCTAAGATTAACTTGTTTAGGTCGTAAGCCTGTGATAAGATAGCCTGAGAAAAAACTAATTCACAAGACTTTGTGAGGAAAATCATATTTCTGTCATAATGTTCACTGAAACTTCCAACTTCTGTAACCTTGCTTAATGTATTTGGTTTACTGCTCAGTTTAATATAGAAACAATATCAAAACCAAGATTTTGGTCTCTAATGATTCAAGGTAGGGAAAAATAAGAAGAATAATTTTGATTTCGAGACACTTGAATTTTTTTAATAACATTGTGTGTATTTCGCTGCTAATGAAACATCTGATTTCTTTTCAGATGTATGTAGTCAGAATTCAAGTAAACCTGTAAAAATTATTTTTTCTAGGAAGTTAAAATACATTAAAGTAGCCAAATGTACAAACAGAAAAGGAATAAAAATAAACTGAAAAGTGGAATCTATGATCATTCATCAAGAATCCAAAGTAAAACATGAGAATAAAGAGGAAATGAAGGACTAAAAATAAAAAGATGGCTAGAATGGTAAATGGCAGAATAACAGGATTTATTAAGTACTGTGGATTTTTACAGATTTGTTCATAAAATCTTTTTATTTTGAATCTCAAAAAAACTTGGATTCATATTGTAATAACTAAGTGAAATGATTCTATAAAAATGAATGAATCATAAACATATAACAAGAAGTGAATTTCAAAAACAATTAGGATTTATAGCATATGTTTTCAAAAGAGCTCAACACCCTTTTGAAAGCCAGATTTTCCAAAGAACTTTTTATGCTGGGTGGTGAGATCTTTTGAAGTTCTGTCTGCAGATGTATGTGCATAACCACTTGAAAATCAGTGCCTTCGGAGAGTTGGACCAAACGATCAAAATTCAGTATCAAGATATGTCACACATAGCTTGAATTTGTTTTGGTTTTTTATGGCAATTAATATGTTTTTATAAAAGACAATAGAGCCAGAAATCAGCAGTTTTCATGCTAATTTAAAATTGAGTAGTGAAAAGGGGAAAGCAGTCAATTAGGGCGTTAAAGAATTGTTCATGAAAAGAGCATATAAAGGGACATTGTGTTGCAAACGCAGTTAAACTTTGAGCATGGCTATAACTCCAGTAACCATTATCTGTTCCTAGAAGCTCTATATAAAAATGTAATTTCGCTGGCAGTCCTGAGCCCTCAGCAAAGAAGTTGAACTGCTTCATCAGCTCTTGCCTTGCATTGTATGTTATACAGTTACTCAAGCAGTGAGGAAGGGCTTGGTTTGGATCTTCTAGTTAGAAGAGGTTACTTAGATTGGGCAGTGTTGCAATTAAAAATCACAGAATCATGGAATCACAGAATGGCAAGGGTTGGAAGGGACCTCTGGACATCAACCAGTCCAACCCTTCTGCTAAAACAGGGTCACCTACAGCATGTTGCACAGGACATCATCCAGGCGGGCTTTGAATATCTCCAGAGAAGGAGACTCCACAACCCCCCTGGGCAGCCTGTTCCAGTGCTCTGTCACCCTTAAAGTAAAGAAGTTCTTCCTCATAGAATCATAGAATCACTTTGGTTGGAAAAGACCTTTAAGATCATCTAGTCCAACCTTTAACCTAACTCTGCCATCCCACCACTAAACCATGTCCCTAAGCACCTCATCTATCTTTCTTTTAAATATGTCCAGGGATGAAGACTCGACCACCTCCCTGGGCAGCCTGTTCCAGAGCCTGACAACCCTTTTGGTGAAGAAGTTTTTCCTAATGTCTAGCCTAAACCTGCCCTGGCGCAGCTTCAAACCGTTCCCCCTCATGTGTGATGTCACTACAGTCCCCTGAGCCCCCTGGTAAACCCGTGCCCCCCAGGGCAGGCACCAGCATGGCACATTGCCTTTGACTACACCTGCTGCGTGGAAACACTTAGTTGTTGAAGGTCATGGAAAATGGTTGGAGATACAAATATTTAAAATAAAATGCAGATAGCTGAATGGCATCTCTTTCTTTTAATCGACAATGACTTGGGCAAACGCTCTCTTTTAATGTGTGTGGACTCAAGCACCTTAACAAGTAGAAGGTGGGGGGTGCTGCAAGTTTCCATGGGGTCCAGCTGCAGAAGGCAATGCGGTTGCGCTGTATTTCTTCTCAGGAAGGCAACATGCATTCCCTTTGCATAGGGGAAGATTGACTAGTTCTTGTGCTGAGCCATGAAAGACTTTGCCCTGCCTATTTTTTTGGCAGAATCCATTAATAATCATTCTTTCCAGCATTTCTTCCTTACTTGCTAGCTAAGTACTTGCCATGTGCAGCTGTAAAAAGTTGTTTCCAAAGAGAAAAAAGTTGGAGCAAAGACTTCTGTAATCGGAGACGTGGAGGAAAGCAGAAGGGCGTTTTCACTTTGTTGTCTTTGGTTGCTTTTGGTTTTATTTGTGCCATGCTTTAAACTAGTCCCCTTTACAGGACTTTGGGCCCCCTTGCTTGTCCACATCCCAGTGTCAGCTGGCCCCGTGCCCCTCCTGGTGCCAGGTGACGATTGAGGCCATCGGGAGTCAGGAAGAGAGCCCTGTGCTGGGTCAGCAGCGCTGTGTCAGTACACCAGGCTAGGAAGACATAAGCCTCTTCTATAAACTGAAATCCATAGGTTTTTGATGCCTAAGTTGGAAAATTTCTATTTGGATACCAAAGTTAATGATAGCAGTTGTAGTTTTTCAGGGCACTTTTATTGAAAAGCTTTTCTAATTAAAACCATCAGTTTATCAAAACTTTTTTTTTCTTGAGATTGAAAGTGGATTTGGTACAAAATTTAAATTTCAGAAATTAGAAAGTTTTAAAATCATCTTTTAAAAGAAATTTAAAGTACTTCAAGCAAATGTAGGCTCTGCTGAAATTGGCACTCCTAAGAACAAAAAAGTAAAATTGCAATTTTGTTAAACTGAATTTTTATTTTTTTTTTTTATATCTTGATTGAAATAGAAATCTCTTCATGTCTCAAACTTTGACATGACATAAAATTAGTTTTCCCACTTCTCTCTGTTGTTGTTTTGGTTTTTTTAATCCCAAACCCACATTATTAAATCCTGTAGTATACCAACATACACAAATTTTAGTGCCTCTCCAGGTGGAACAGGGAATCTAAATTACTAGACTGAGTTAGTCTTTAATGTAACATTATAATTGCTTTGAGTCTAAAAGAACCACAGACTGGTGCAAAACAGAACTTGTACCTTGCCATACATTAGGCAATTGCCAAGATAAGTTGAGAAAGATATTTCACAAATGAAATCTTCAGAAAGTATCTTTAAATATAGGGCTTTCAACTGGACGATGAAAACATTAGATTAAGTATGGACAGCTTAACTGTGTGCCCTTACCATGGGTGTTTAGACTGGCATCCTCTGCTGCAGATGTGTACTGTGTTCTCGGATGTGTATGTGCAAATTTCATTATCCCAGTATCAAGGCTGAGTCCTCAATTAAAGTGCCAGATGTAATATCTGGATCCTCTGTTTCAATGTTATCTCACCTATATTTCATAAATATCAAGTGCTACTGCAAAAGTAGACAAAATGCTAAGATGTATGTAAAAATGGCTTTACAAAGCTATTTTGAGTTGAATTTTTGTTGTGGCTCTGCTCTAGTAAATGAAATGTAATTGTGCTTGGTCAATACTCTCATCTCTGCTTAGCTTATAATGGTATAAATATGAAGAATATTAGTATTGCCTGGATTTTACTCTTTGCATTTTGGCAGAGGTTTTATGACATAATTGAAACATCTCTTAGCTGTACCTTTCTTTTCCAAGTGACTTTTGACATTTTTTCTTGCCAAAAGGCAGCACTGGAAATACTTAACAGAAAAATTCATCCTTGTATTACTCAGGATGTTTTCCAGATTGGACCAAATGGAAATTGTCGGTGATAGGGACAACGTATGAGCACCGCGGGTGACTTGCACAAATTCAGATTCAGATGCTGAAGGCTAAGGTCTCTCCTGTCACGCATGGAGAGGTTTTCAGTGCTCTGTGGATTAGAGCTTCACTGCTTCACAAAGAGCGGAACTAAATCCAGAGGGAGCAGAATTACAGGTCTGTCCTTCCATCACTCCAGCCCTGAGCCAGCAGCCACTTAGGGCATCAGGCTCCCTGCCTGGGGATCTCTCCAAACACCAGTCCACCAGTTCCACCTCCCTCACGTGGTTTCAATTCACAGGGCTGATCTAGACCTCATCTTCAGGCTGGCCAAAGAGTGAGGGTGTCTCCAAGCACCCCAACCTGCCTTTGCTCCTCCACCCATCCCTCCGATTGGTCCCTGGCTTGGAGGTGACCTTATGCGGGGCGTTCCCCAAACCACTAATTTGCTCTGGAGCTGTTCTTCCCAAGAAGCGAGCCTAGAGCAGGAGATCCTGCGCAAGGTTTCTGTACGTATTTCCATTAGGTAGCAGTTCGTTTCATCCAGTAACTGGTCTTGGAGGCGGGGAAGTGCTGGTCAGCTCAGAATAAGGCATGTGATGGATTCAGTGGTTCACCTTCATCTTCATTGCTGGTAGCCTGCTTTTGCCCTAGAGCTTCAACTGGCAGCCCTCATCATTTATCAGAGAGATTTGCATTACTACTTTTGCACTATATCTTCCTCTGGTAGAAGACTCTGTAGGTCTGGAGTGAAACTAGAACACAGTTAACACGTGTATGTTATAAGATCTATGGTTTTTGAAATAGAGAAAAAGATAGTCTGATTTAGTAGATTTTTTTTTTATGATACAAAGAACCAAACAACAGAGAGAAAATGGCAACTTTCAACCTACTTAATGGTTATCTGGTCTGTTAGTTTTGTACAAGCCATCTAAAGATAGCTTTTGACTTGTCTTAATGGACAATTTTTAATATCACTCATGTATTGCTTCCTCTATGTCTCTGAAGTAAGTTGCAGGAGAAGTTTCTTGCTGGATTCCAATCAGGCAAATAATCTGGTGGTTCAGGAACATAACATTTTGGACTTGTTTTTAATATGGGTTAGAACAAGACATCATTTGCCAGCACTACCAGGGTATTAGGTGATCGTGTAAATTCACATCTGAAATAATGTATTTTCAGTAACAGCGTCACTCTTCTTTGTTGTTTTTAAATGAATCCGTTTCAAACCAAAATATGTACAGTAGGATATTTAAGATAAACATGAATCTCTTATCCTTAATTCACCTTGGGTTTTGGCATTGGCTTTTTTTTTTTTTTTAATTGCTTTGGACACAGTTTCTAAAGTTTTGTAGACCCTTTTGAAAAGATGATCACCTTTTGGCCACATTATCTGAGTAGTCTGGGGTGAGCTAAGGTTGGCTCCAACATGAAGAAGGGGAGATTGAAGTCCTGGTGTTTGGGGAGGGGAGGCGTTGTTTGCTGAAGCAGACCCTCTGTTTGTTTCAGATTACTTTTTGCCTCCTCTTTGCCCTCCCCTTTATTATTTCCATCCTGATTTTAAAATCTCTTCCACAGATTTGTTTTTATATTGCTGAGAACCTTTAAAAATAATTACTGAAACCAGAGCAGCCCATCTGAAAGCTTTCTGTGACGCAGTATGAGCTACACGGCAGGCCAAACCTCAGAGGGCAGAGGCCCTCTTCCAAGCGAGCAAGAGCGGATGCTATGAGTTGCTTTGATTGCTTGTGCAAATGGACACTCTGTTGTCCAACTCCCTGCATCTGTGGGTACCCAGCATACGTCGCCAGCTTCACATACGTCAGGGTTTTGGGGCTTTGAAAGTGATACTCATTTTCAATTACCGTGAGCTAGTTATTACATAAATTACGTGAGAGAGAGTTTCATTTTGTAGCTATTCTCAGAGGAGCATCTATGATAAAATACCAGTCACTCTTAAGTATGCAAAGTTATGGTATATTTTGTGTATATTCATTTATACCTCAGTGAGCTGAAAATTTTCCATTGCTTTATTTGCAAACTTGCATCAATTCCTTTGGGAATGTGAGTTATAAAAAAGTAATTGTTTTATAACAGCCCAGCAGAGTCTACAAAGAACTTAACTTTCCCTGGCCATGTTACTGAAATAAGCATTTAAATAGCAGATCGAATGCTATTTTATAGCTTTTTGCGTCAGAGGAGGTTTGCGAACACAGGGGATACAAGTCATATGCAGAATGCATCCTCATTTAGTATCTAGTCAGTTTGTAAGGTCTGACGTGAGTTTCTGTTCAGTTTGTGGTCTATGAGCAGGGGACAGAGGGAAAGTTACGGGGAGTTTTTCAGTAGGTTGTGGTCCTTTGAGACAGATGACGGTGTATCTTGCCAGTTGCTCTCCCCAAGTTCTCGAAGCAAGGTGCCAGCAGGGCCAAACACAAGTGATGGCATCTCTGTGCAGACTGTGGCTGTGGTCCTTGCCCTGCCAGCCTTCTGCATCCAAAAGATGGTGTCGTGGGAGCCAACGCCAACCTTGGTTGCTGAACATGGCACTCCTCAAATTCATTGCCTATGAGCAAATATGATTTGGTGTCCCACAAATGATCTGGTTTAATGGCTAACCCCGAGCTACAGTGCAAATCGATACACAGCAGAGAACATAAAGGGACTTAGCGGGATGCACTCTTCTTAATCTTTAAATCTGGTCATCCCAAATAATTCATAGAATCATAGAATCACTTTGGTTGGAAAAGACCTTTAAGATCATCGACTCCAGCCTTTAACCTAACCCTGCCATCCCACCACTAAACCATGTCCCTAAATGGCAGATTGAATGCTATTTTATAGCTTTTTGCGTCAGAGGTCAGAGAAGGTTTGCAAACACAGGGGATACAAGTCATTCAAACACTTTCAGCAAAGCCATAAGGTACAATGGGGCTCATCCAGCCCCCTCTGAAAACTGGCCTGAGCCTTTCCACAAACTCTAATGAGAGTAAAATCAGACTCTCCATCTCCACCCATTTTAGTGGAGGTTGGGAGTCTCGGCACTTTGCAGCCTCAAATCATCCAAAATTAACTTTCGGAACGGAAAATAAGATTTTTTATTTTTTTTTTCTTTTTAATTAAAATGTCTACCAGACCTGGTTGCCTCTTTCTCACAAAACTGATTTATGGGGCTTGCCGCACTGAACCAAGGCTTTTACTGACAGTAACCTGGCTCAGAGGTGGTATTCATCTTTCTGAACTGTCTTCGGCAGAGCAGGCTGCCTTACATTATGCAGATGGGGGGCTGGGTTTTGTTTTGTTTTTCCCACACTCTGGGCAGATCAGTCTTTGATTGCTCCTCTAATGACAGGTATTCAAGTGACTCTCCAATTCATGTCGACACCTGGGCTGTAAAAATCCTAACGCACTCTTGCTTGTGTAGTTGCTCTTTCCCCGCTGACTGCCGGGGCCACTGAACTTTTTATATGGGCTTTTGATGTGAAATCTGAACTAATCACTGTGCGCTGTAGTTTTTCAACATTCTTATAGGAATATTGCAATATTTACAAGGGAGAGGGATTGGAAAACGGTGTTTTAAATTCATTCCACATGTCTGGCCCTTACATGCCTCAGATTTCCCCCTTAGAGGTAGTCGCTATTTTAATATTATTTTATAGATGCTGGCTTTAGTAGACCAGTCACAGTTCATGGCTGGTTTAGTAAGATGTAGTTGATTGTGATGAAGAAAACACTTCATGTTAAAAAAGCCTATTTGAATGCTGAAGCCGATTGAATTCTAAACCTACGCCTACTTGAAAACTAAAATAATCTGACTGTGTGCAAGATCCTTGATCCTTTTCTGTATGCCTTCGTTATAGTAAAATGCTTTCAACTACAGCTTCATGTCGCCCTGTTGGTCAGAAGAGAAAGGTAAATGGAGACAGCTTCAACAATGGCGTTACGCAGGCCACATTGTTATTAATTTAGCGCCCTGGGCATGAAGAGAATGCGGCATGAGGTGTCCCAGAGCTACCACGATGTAACCTGTGGCACCAAACAGGCTCTCTTCATCCCACCCTCGGGATTTGCAGAGGGAAGCCCCTCTCCTTAAAACCACTGCTGTGAAGGGGCCCCGCGGCACACTGGTGGGCAGCTGTGGAAGTCCACCAGCAAAATCCCAGCGCTCACTAACTAAACTTGGTTCCTATGACTTCTTTCCTCGCTTGGCTGAAGGTTGCAACAGCCCAAGTGTCAAAAAAACCCCATTCAGACTAATTTCTGATACTTTTTGGCCTGTTATACCATGAAACAGTGGAGAGAAGGGAAAAAAAATCCTCCAAACGTCTGTCAGTTTGATTCAAATCGCAGAATTGCTTTCATGCTGCACAAAGCAAACAAGTGGTGAGACCTGTAACATCCTTTAAAAAAAAAATAATAATATGGAGCAATAGGTGGAAAGGCAAAAGGCGGGGACACTAATGTGCACAAAAGTTATTTTCCCACGGTAACAAGCTGGGGGCTCCGAGGGCCAGCCTGTGCCTTTCCGCCTCTGGGTCACCAGGTGTGGGATGAGGGACGCATCCCTTCCCTCTGCCCAGGCTGCCTGCCAGTCTCAGGCCATGAACGACCCTGTCCGGTCAGAGAGCGGAGCCGTGGCTGTGCTGTGAGGATAAGCTGGTGGAAAAAGTCCCGTTCTTCAGGACTTCTTCCAAATTAATGCAATGCTTTTTGTTCTGATTTAGGACTGAATAAGCTGGAGGCAATACTCAGAAATCCTTAATTTCCAAACTAGCCTGTTCACCCTACCAACAGCTCCTAAAGCTTAGATGGCTCAAGTTTGGGGGAGAAGGCTGTGCAGTGAAGCGCATGCTGCTGAACAGCCACATGACGCTGAGTGATCACCTCTGCGGTAATAAGACACTGGAAAAAAGCAGCCCCGTCAGAGAGAAGCTCTTGGGCTACGTATTAGGAACAGTGTTTTATGAACACAAAACGTTCACAAGGAGGAACAGGCAAGGGAGTAAGATGGAGAGAGACATCAGGTCCTTGTTGCCCTGCGTACGTTGTCCCTATGAGGAGAGGTTGTCCCTACAGCCCCTCCAGAGCACCATAACAAGGGTCCCTTTCTTTAGGGCAGCATGCTTGAGGTCGCCTCCAGCCCGGGTGAATCCCTCGTTGGCTGTGTTGAGCAGCGTGCCTAGGATAACAGAGTCTTGCGCGTTGTTTCAAACATTCGTGTTGACGAGAGGCTGCCTTCGATGGTAGGTGGTGGAATATTGCAGGCGGCTGCGCTCTGGACAGCTGAAGTAAGAGCTCAGGTGCAACCAGCTCGGTCCTTAACCATCGCTTCTGCCCGGGAGACAGGGTGAAGCTGTTTGCTGTAGGGCTTTTCTTCTTTTCTTTATGGAGGGGCTGGGGGAAGGACTTTTTATTTTTTGGCAGGGAGGCGGGAGTGGGGAGGGAGCTGTAGGAGGTTGCAATGTCTTGTGTTGTGTCCTCCTGTCCCGAGGGCTGGGATACAGTCCAGTAACTGTAGATTTCTCTGCTGCATTTGGCCCCAACCTCCTGCTGAGGAATGACACACATGGGCTTGTTTTAAAACACCGGCGAGGCTCCCTCCCGCAGTGCCCGGTGCAGGGGCTTTGCTCCAAGCGCCATTGCCAGGGCTGAGGTTCTGCTCCCCAGGCAGGGCTGCTGTGGCAGGGTGGGGTTGGGGGGGGGGTATGAGCCGACTCTCAGAGTCTGAGCAGACAGTATTTCTGTGCATCTCCTCTGAAAGCTGAAATGATAGGAGCATGGATTGGATGGAAGCAATTTCTGTTTTCAGTGAGTCAGAGAAATACTTTCTGCTTATAGTGTATTTGCTCTTACATTATCAGCTTTTCTCAAGTCAACATCCAAACACTTAAACTGACCGAAAGCTTTGCTGCTTCTTCCAAATAGTGACTATATCGGTGACTGGGGGCAGTGCTCCAAAGCTAGCCATTGCCTATGATCCTCTGCATATCTTGAAAAACATGTCACTGAAAAGAAAAAAACTTTTTAAAATACTTGGGTTAAACCAACATTCTGACACCACAGCGGCCTATTTCTTAGCTGTAATTTTCCATGGATGCAGCACCACTGGATTTTTGCCATATAGCTCCTGGTTGCCTTTGACAGGTGAGGTTTGCTGGGTGCAACCTGCCATGGACCGTGAGTGCATCTGGCTGTCAGTGCTCTTGGTGCCCCGCGGTCATGTGCTGGGTCAATGGTCTGAGAGTTCACCTGTCACCGACACCCCACAGTAACCTGGTTTCTTACTGTTTTCCTGTGATGGTGAGAAGTAGATCGAAAGTGTTTAGGTGGTTTTAAGGCTCTGGGGAATTGCCCAGTGTGAGATGCCTGCAGGGTCACTGCGCTTGGCTGGTGCTCAGGGGTGAGGGAGGTGAGCATGAGGGCTGGAGGAAGATGGAGATGCTGTAGGGTTGGCAGGGCGTGGGTGCCTGGGACGACAGAGATATGAAAGCACCTCACGGCATCCTCTGGCTTTTTTTCTAACCAGGCTTGCGCTTTGTTTGCTATTGTGATTATCTTACTGCTCCTTACTAGCCCCCCAGCATCTGCACCTTTCACAGGGCTCAGTGCTGCCGTTGTTGGAGGTAAAAGGTTAGAACTCTGCAATTTGTTGAAATGGGCATGCCTGAAACAAAACAAATATATCATCGTTCTGCAGCCTAAGTAGGGCTGAAAAAATGCTCACTGTGACATGTGTTTCTTCCCCAAGAGCTGCTCTGTGCACTCCTGCCAGAGACCTCCAGGCTCTTGCTTTCCTCTTCTCTCCTTCTTGGCCCCTGACCACAGCAGGATGGCGTTCCATCCCCCAGGTCAGTCACTGCCACGTTTGTAAAGGTGTAGTTCCCCGTGGCAGATCTTCCTGTTATTGCCAGCTCCCATGTGTCATTCACGTTGGGCTAGGTCCTATTTTGGGGCCACATAGACCTCATCCACTTCATGCATGTGCCCATGAATGAAGCCTATCGCCTGTCACCCCTCTGAGGGCCATTTATGGAAAAAGAAAGGCAGCTCTGAATCATAGAATCATTTGGTTGGAAAAGACCTTTAAGTTCATTGAGTCCAACTGTACCTGTCCACCACTAAACCATGTCCGTAACCACCTCGTCCACCCACTTTTAAATACCTCCAGGGGTGGGAACTCAACCATGTCCCTGGGCAGCCCGTTCCAGTGCCTGATGACTCTTTCAGTGAAGAAATTTTTCCTAATATCCAATCTAAACCTCTCCTGGTGCAACTTGAGGCCATTTCCTCTCATCTTACCGCTTGTTACTTGGGAGAAGAGACCGACATTCACCTCACTACACCCTCCTTTCAGGTAGCTGTAGAGGGTGATAAGGTCTCCCCTCAGCCTCCTCTTCTCCAGGCTGAACAACCCCAGTTCCCTCAGCTGCTCCTCATAAGACTTGGGTTCCAATAGGGTCTGGGCAGGAGTTCTCTGGCATTACTGGTCTCGGACACTTTCTCTGCCCTGGCATTTTGTGTAGGGGTTGGCATTTTTCAGTCTGGGTGGAAAGTCACACTCAAATAACTCATTTCAGGTACTGTGGAGAGTTTCTTTGAAATGCGTGAAGTCCCAAATAATTTTGGCTTCCTCTCTCTAGCAGTGGCAGCTCCCCAGAATTTCCCTGGGTCTCATGCATCCGAAGGAACTTCTCCTCTGTTGGTCTCTTTTGTCTGTCCGGTTCTCTGCAAGTGGTTTCAGGGGCGAAACTTCAGTGCCTCCTTTTGCTACCACAGCTTCCTCCAGGGCAGGAGGTAGGACAGGGTAGGACAATTTGCATTCTCACACCCTTGTAATGTCCTTTCTTAGGCCACAAAGCCTTGTAATCCCTGAGCAAAAAGGAGTGTCATTTCAGCCAGAAAACATCCTTAAAAGACCAGTCACTGGTGCTAAAGGACCCAAAAATAGTGACAGTAACATTTTAGGTGTCGCTTTCTTCCTTTGGAGCTCGTTGGCTTCAGAAGGCTTATCCCAGTTAGGAGGAGGAAAATCCAGGCTCTCCTGCTGAGTATAGGGTGGTTATACAGCAGCCCCCCTGTATCTCAATTAAAACTTGAATCAGGTTGCTTTAGCGCCTGGTCAGGCTTTTCAGTCTTTTATGGGTGAGTGACTGAGGCCAGAGAGCCTCCTAAATATTCTTTCTTCACCCTGGGGGGGGGGGAAATTTGTCTTCAGTATATTCAGGTAGCTTCATGCTGTACTGGGTTTGGTTTGGTGCCCTTGTTGAATTCTTTAGGGACTTAAAACCATCTATCTGTATATTTATGTATAGGTTTCTACATATTTAGAAACTTTAATAAAAAAAGAAGAAGGAAAATAACCTGGGTTTTTTCAGATGGGATTTACTGGCATGGTGTTGCATGGGACGAGTGTCTTCAGCATCCTCTAAAGCTCTCATTCACGCCTTGCTGCACTCCCGCACCGACTCCCTAAATGCAGACAGCCCCTCTGGCCTGTGGAGGATATGACATGGTGGTGGAATGTGGGACGAGTAGACTTACTAATGACTTGGGTCCACCAAGGAAAGTGGGAGCAGGGGGACTCGAATTAATTTCATGACATCCCGGTAACATTTTTTTATCAAAATGGTTTAATAGTTCTGTACTCTGTTAAAAAATGGCTCATCAAAAAGATACTGCAGTCTGTATGAAACTGATTTTAAACAACTTTCCAACTACTTTGTAATGTGTTCACAGTTAGTTGTCCTTTTTGTTTTGAGAGCTACCATACTTGGTAACCTAGCCCAATCTCCTCAAATTCAGATTTTTAAAAATTTTCCCTTCTTTCAATAGCAGGAAGTAATGCATTTTGAAAGAACCAAATTAATAGTGGTTTGGAAGTTAGGTCCTTTTGCATAGAGGTCCAATCAGTATTTTATTGGTGACTTCAGGGTTTTTTCCCCCTTAAGTTCTATCGGTTCTATTTTATTTCTACAGTTGTTTGTTCCTTCCTCTTTTTTTGCTTGGAAATTAATCATGCAGGAAATGATTAACCGCAGTGAGCTGTCTGTCTGCCTCTGACTCAACGTGTTGAAGAGGGGGTGCCTCGAAGCAGCTCAGAATGGCTGCTGGGTGCAAACAAGTGCGCTTGCAGTCCCTTTGGTCACACCGTCCATCCCACATTTATCGTCGTGTTTCTTTTCAGCATTTGTAACGCTCCTGAAATGGTTACTGAAGTACAAGATTAAATCTGAAATGTGTTCCAGTTTGTGTTTCACAGAAGTCAGTTTAGTGCCACTTTTGCTTATTGCTCTTTATGGATTGCTTCACAGATCAAGGGGCTCTTTGCAGAATGCAACGCATGCTTTCCCTCACCTCTATTTTGGTTTTTAAATGAAAGTAGTTTTTATCATGATGTGTGGCATATTGTATTTTAATACACTTTCTGATAGCGACTGCTGGGTGTGCCTGGTAGCTTGCAAAAATCAGAGCTTCCTTATGCGTCTCGGATCATATGATTTACTGGAGATTAGGCGGGCAGCTCTGGGACATCTCGTTTGCTAACGGCTGGGGTGGCTTTCTCAAAAGGCAGCAGATGCAGGCTGTGCACACACCCTGCTCGAGAAGGTGGCCCGTGGTCTGCAGGGAGGCAGCCCTGGCACCGAGGTCGTAATGGAGGCGGTGCAGAGCAAGCGTGAGGACTGCGGTGGGGTGCCCGCTCGTAGCGATGGCAGCCCCCATGGGTGCTGGACCTCCGGAGGAAGTGGCGCCACGCAGGGCGCCGCCACGGCCACTGCCAGCCGTGGAAACCCTTCTCTCTCGCTGACAATACCGACCTCTGAATTTTGGGGCTCAGGCCCAACGCTGTGGTGAACGTGTGCAGGTTAGGTACTGTAGTCCTGTCTGCTGCACCACCAGTGCTCATCTAGGTACAACATTTCCACATAGCTTCTTAAAAACTGTGGTGATTTACCCTACTGCCTAGAAAATATGGCAGGACATGTGTCCTGGGTTTCAAAGTATTACTACGACTTCAGCCTCGGTCTTTTGCAATTGGTCCCTTGGCAACACCCTGCAGCACCGGGTGTTGTAAGCAGTTTAGTTGTTAACAGATTTGGTTGGTAAAAAGTATTACTGGGTTACCATTTTCACCTGTGAGCGACTGAATGTAATGTCCATTTCTTAAATGCTCTTCACCACTGACCAAGAGCAAGTAAGGAACTGAGTCCATTGCTGAAGTGTAGGACAGTAGCCAAAGCTTTCCTCCTGCAGAGTTACGCTTAACATCTTAGGAGATCTCTATGCTCTCCGCAAAACAGCGATCCTGCGAAGTAGTGATGAACAAAGCAGCTGCAGAACGCAAGCTCAGCGTTGTGCTGACTCAGCGGCTTTGCTTCTGCAGCCCAAGAGGTGCTGCTCATCCCAAGGGTCAGCTCCACTGCTGTGCTGTGCGGGCAAGCCCCCGCATCGCTGCATCTCTTCTGCACTTTGCTATTCTTCCTACAGGCTTACAGTGATCAAATTTAAAAATCCAGAGCGCCCCATTTTTTTTGCTTACAAAGAGTCAGGTGAAGAAACAGATTGTACAAAATCTAACAGCCCAACAGCAAGAGTGAGTTAGAGCTCCGGAGACAGAGGTGCTGTTCCTTGCTGCAAAGTTTCAGCTTGAGTTTCTGAAATTCTCTTTCTCAGCAGGAGGAGCAGAGTCAGAGAGTGGCAAAAGTAAGGTCAGAGAGTGGCAAAAGTAAGAGTGAAGTAATGTCGTAACTTAGGTTTTAAGCCAAAATTTGACAAACTGGGGTGTTTTACTAGCTCTGTAAGCGTATGCATTATACTTCTCTGTGTGGGCACACAGGGTTTCTGACTCATGCCATATGATCTCTTTTCTGATGGCTCCTAAAGGAAGCGTGTGCTCTAGAACATCATGAGTAAACAGCTCTGCAGTGTGCCCTTTCAAGCCAGTTCTGCCTGAGTTTGGCCTATTACAGAAGCTTGTCCCGTGCTTCCAAAATGGCATTTTCCAGACACCCCTGGTAACTGCCCTGGGGGCTACAGGGCTTGTACAGCAGTAGCTGAATACTAAGCTCACCAGTGTGCAGCTGTGTACCTGATTTCCACTCCTGTCCTGCTGAGAAAACCCTTCAGTACCAGAAGAGGTACTAGCTAGTGTGCAGCTGGTGACTACAGGTCCATCAGAGGATGTCATCCCTCTGGAAGATGGGATAGGGGAAGAGGGGACACCCAGTGCCTTTCTCCCCCTTACCTCCTTGCAAATAATGTGTGCAGGGAGGGTTTTGGAGAGGCTGGATGTGTCCATGGGTAGTGGCTTCCCCTTAGAGAACTCGGGCTTTGAGCATTAACTTGCTTCCCCTCTGTCCCCATCAATTCCTTAAGAAGCTGATCTAAATCAACCCAGTTAAAAGCAGGAAAAGGAAAAAAAAAAAAAAAGAAGAAAAGTAGAACCAGCACAAGCATGCAGAAAGCAATTGCTTAACTGACAGGGAGGTAGACAAGCTATGGCATTTGCAAAAATACTGCTTTTTAGAGAAAGTGCTTCATAGACCAGCTGGCTTGCTGCATTCAGGTCTGAGCTGCCTTAAGGAATTCATTTAAAAGTCTGGTATCAAACCAGACTTTATGCTGCCTGCTCCAGAAACTTTCCTGTGGCACATGGAGTGCTGAGGAGACTCAGGGGGCATTATCCAGACTGCTTTGGCCTCTTAGGAAAGCAGTGCGAAGAGCAGAATTTCTCTTTCTATTTTTAATCAGCTGAACGAGTTAAAAGCTTGGTGAAATAGCCTAATGGCACGGTCACGCTAGAGACAACTGCAGCTGTGAAAAGACTGTGTTAAGAAACAGGATGGTTGTGGTCTGCTGTAAGAAATAATTTTCCTGTTGACTATTTTTTTAAACAGGAAGCTGAAGAACAAAGCAACGTTAGTCTTGGCGCTTTTAATAGGCTTCAGATTTCAAATATTGCATTTAGGATAAGCAGATCGGGAGAGGATAGGGCTTTGTGCTGGGTTTTATGTAACAGCTGAGAGCTACAACTACGGAAGTCAGGAGCGTAACTGGATCCAAGCAGATCCTGCGAATGTGAGGCTGGTCCTTCCCTGGAGACGCCGTAAGATGCGCAGCAACGCACCAGAGGACTGCTGAGAGCACGCCAGTCCGCTTGCAGGACTTTGCCAACGCGTGTGTTTGCGCAGCCCTGCGTAGGCTTGGCTTCACACAGTTTCCTCTTTGTCAGTCAGTCTGTCCGTCCGCCAGCTTCCCCTCTGCTCTGCTTGCTCTTTTGCAGTAACTGGAACGAGAAACAGTTTCTGCAGTACGGGGGAAGAAAACCTGTAAACACTAGAGACAGGGGCAGTGCCTCACGCCACTTTGAACTCTGTGGTTTTTTTCTAGATAGTCAGCCAAAGCTAGGGGTGGTGTGTCCGACTCTTTTCCAAGCCCTTTCCTCCCTAAAGATTTTAGACAAAATCCATTAAAGTCATATTTCATAAAAGTTTTCCTCGGAGGAAGGTAGCTCAGCAATTTCTTGTGTGTGTGGATTTATAGCTGTATTCTAATTCTTTTGAAGCATGAACATCCGATGAGATAAATCTGTACTTCTAACCATTTTTTTCCTCACACACATATCGTGGATCATCTCAGAGCCATTACGGAGCTTATAGGTGGTGACTCGCCTCAAACCCTCACTGCAAATGCTGTTTTGTTCCATTCAGAACATTTTCCTAATGCTCATTTAAACTGTGAAGGGTACTGTAGCTAGCATGATGTGGATTTGGCACATACTGTGCTATTACAGTTCTCTTTGGCTTTATCAAAACCAAGTGACTTCAGAAAGTAAGAGCTGTGTATTCTTGTAAATAACTGCACTCAGGACCTTAGCCGTTCGCCTGGGGTTGTCTGGAGAATAACCCTTATTCCTCTTCCCACTGTGTTTACCTGTCTTGTGCAAACTTTATATAAATGGTGGCAAATCACTGTTACTAAAGCTGGCTCAGGTGAACGGGCAAGAGCAAAGCACATGCCAAAATGCCATCACACCATTAGAAAAGCCCCGGAGCCTCCAATAGGCACAGTTCCAGGGAGCAGTGTGCCAAAATGCCACAACGCCCTTGTGACTTGAAAAAAATTCCTCAGCGTTTGCCCCTTTTTTTTTTTTTCTTTTGTGTTTAATATTTTAATTGCAGTAAAGTTCTGCATCTCAAGCGTGACCCTCCTAGGACTGCCCTATGTTGGAAGTTCTGCTTGGGGTGGGTGGGGTAAAATGGGAGCCTGGTCTCCAGCGGGGAAGCTCGGGGCAGGCTGAGCTTTGGTGTGCAGGCTGAGCTTTGGCAGCCGGGCTCTTCCCTCTGGGGCAGCCTGCGGCTGAGAGGCCAGGCTGCCTGCTTGCTCTTCCTCCTCTGGGAAAGAGCACAGAGCATGACTGTGTGCTGCTCCTGAGGAGGAGGAAGGTGCATTCCAAGGTGGTGATGGAGCTTGGAGTCTTCAGAGCAAGCAGGGAGAAAGGAAGAAGCAGGAGTCTTTCCTAGAGCTCTGCTGTTCCACCCTCCCCATAACAGCGTGTGTAGGAGGGGATCTTCCAACAGTTTAAGGGCTTTAAAAGGTCAGCATCTCTTTCTGAGTATGATCTTAAAGAGGTGATGTCTTCTTGAAGTAAGGGTTGATGGTATACCTATGGGATTATCCTGAACTACTTTCACAGGAACAAGATTGTTGGATTAAACAGACTTCACTTTTCTTACTGCATTTTTGTGCATTGCCATAGCGAAGCATGGGTCGTGTATGTGTGCAAAACTGGATATGTATGTCTGAGTTTGTGTGGCAATGGGGATTGTGTAGGGAGCCCCCATTTTAGGGATGCAGCTGGTTTCCATACAGTGAAACATGAAGTGCTTTTCACAGATTATTTAGACTTAGAAAACGTGGCAGATAAACCTGTTAGCTGCAAGAAGGCCTTTTAGCTGAGTAGAAAGTTATTTATTAAGACTTACTAATCTCTGGACCTTGTGTGTTTCTGTGTTTTGCTGTGCAGGTTTCTTAGCAAGACCAGACAGAGCTCAGCCTTCCACCATGCCTGTGCCTCCCCCCCCAGCTCCCCCTCCGCCCCCAACACTGGCCTTGGTAAGTTTTACAGGAGGTACTGTACATACTGTCCTCTGCTGCTTATCACTGAGGCACTGAGGTGTATGCATGGTATTTGGGGAAAGCTCTCCTGACATTTTGTTTACAGTTGATGATTGATCCTACAAGAGGGACCATCGCTTCCACTCCCTTCCAGTGCCCATATGGATGTCACTAGCTCCATCCTCCTCTGCCTCCCACACTGGTGGTTTGATGTGATGTAGGGGTCCTGGGTGGAAAGGCTCAGCTCCTCAACAGCTTGTCTAAGTCAGGGGAATTGAAGCCTTGCTCTTCCCTTGCTTTTCTCCAGCCACATGCCCCCACCTTCTCCCTTGTTCTACTCTAGTACTTACATGATACATCAGTCCTATTGTTTAAATTTGGTAAGGGTAATTCTCAACCAGTGTAGCTCCCCCAGCCAGCCTGTCATATCAGAGCCCAGGATCCACTGCTGGCACAGTGTGGTGGGTGAGACTACGTTGGACCTAACCTAGGTCAGCCTAAGCTGGAACAGAGCTTGTGCTGTGTTTGCCCTGTGATCGTCAGTCACCTCACTGGCAAGAAAGAAAAGGCTTCTTCAAATGCCATTGTAAAGTACTCAGATATTTTCACAGCAAATCCCTAGCTGGTTACACAGATAGGTTGGGCTGTGCTGCTGAAGGGTCTTTCCCTCGTTTTCCACCACAAGATATGGTCCCTGTGCTTGGTCCCTCCATGGCAACTCTCACCACCTTTCAGGAAATTTCCCTAACACTGATCGGATAAGTTAGAAGGCTTTTCAGGAACCACTATTTCCTAGAAGAAACAACCATATATACATAAGTGTGTGTGTGTGTGCATATATGTGTGTGTTTGGGGTTTTTTTGTTTTTTTCTTGAAAAACTGTGTCACCGAAACATAAACTAAAAAGAGAGGACCATCGAGATGAACCTCATGCATCTAAAGGTTTTATTGGGTCTGTCTGAAGAGGTCTATATTGTTGAGGGTGGTGATTGCTATTTTAAAGTATTTCTATCAAAACTAAAATAGTAGATAAAGCTCCATCTTTCTTCTGATTTACCCAGCATTTGTATATTAAGAGTTTTCACTACAACTTTCAAGAATGTCCACCTTTTTGTGTAATCAAATCATGTGTGTAGTCTGTTCTTGTTCAGTCTCCAAAATGGCAATTTGCCATGGATGTGCCTTGGCTTTAAAATATCAGAGACTCTAAATCTTGAGTTAAAAAAATGTAAATTCACATAAAAGTGTTCTGTTTCCAGTGAATAGCGTGAGTTAGAATAGCAGCAGTGTTTGGGGCCTCAAGTCAGTGACGAGGCTGGCTACCTATAACATCATTCACAAAACCAGATGTGGCATGCTACCCACTCCAGTGCTGTGAAAACAGAAATTGAGATCTCAAGTAACTACCATATTCGAGCAGAACTTTGTAGCTAGAAGTTGAGGTTTATTTTGCCTCCTCATTTTTAATTTTATTTTGCAGGCAAATACTGAAAAGCCATCCCTAAGCAGGTCAGAACAAGCAGGGCGAAATGCTCTATTATCTGATATTACCAAAGGAAAAAAGCTAAAGAAGACTGTTACTAATGACAGAAGTGCTCCGATTCTAGACAGTAAGTATGGTTTGGCATGTTGGAGTTTCTGTATGTGTGAATGGTTCTACATATCTGAATGCAGAAAATTATTTTATATATCATCAGATGAACTGCCACGAGAGAAGTGGCTTGTATCAGGAATAGTGTGGCCAGCAGGAGCAGGGAAGTGATCGTGCCCCTGTACTCAACACTGGTGAGGCCCCACCTCAAATACTGTGTTCAGTTTTGGGCCCCTCACTGCAAGAAGGACACTGAGTTGCTGGAGCATGTCCAGAAGAGAGCAACAAAGCTGGTGAGGGGTCTGGAGCACAAGTCTTACAAGGAGCGGCTGAGGGGACTGGGGTTGTTTAGTCTGGAGAAGAGGAGGCTGAGGGGAGACCTGAAAGGAGGCTGTAGCCAGGTGGGGATCGGCCTCTTCTCCCTGGTAACGGACGATAGGATGAGGGGAAATGGTCTGAAGTTGCGCCAGGGCAGGTTTAGGCTTGACATTAGGAAAAATTTCTTCACCAAAAGGGTTGTCAGGCTCTGGAATGGGCTGCCCAGGGAGGTGGTCGAGTCCCCATCCCTGGAGGTATTTAAAAGAAGGACAGATGAGGTGCTTAGGGACATGGTTTAGTGGTGGGATGGCAGGGTTGGGTTAAAGGTTGGACTCGATGATCTTAAAGGTCTTTTCCAACCAAAGTGATTCTATGATTCTATGATTTGTTCAAGGTGCACAGTGCAAATACAACCCTGTACAACACCAGGTCTGCTGTGGTTGGCACTGAGACAGGCACAACATCTGGGGAGGCGAGAGGTAAAAGGATGCATCACTGCTCTTATCAGCATTACTGCTCACCTTATTTCAGGGGACCTGAAGGCCAGAGATCCACCCCTTGCTTCTGATTCACGCACAGACCCGTTCGCAGCATTGCTGAATGCCGTTGTATTGAAAATGTCAGGATAAGCTGCAGCACCCGTCTTAGGATCACAGAAAAATTGTAGGGTGCTATTTATCCCACCTAAATTTAGGCACTCGGATTTGTACCTTCATTAGTAATCTAAATACTACTATGCCCATTCCCTGCCCAAATAATCATAATATTAAACTTCTTATTAGAGCAGTACACCTACATTGCCTATTGGGAATTGCCCTGATCAGCACAAGCTCCCAAAATGTACACAGGAATCACCTGGGTCAGTGCTGGTTGGCCAAGAAAAAACCATGCCGAGGTCTGCGGTATTTAACAGAGTGGACAACAGTGCTCCAACACTGGTGCCTTGGGAGTCCCTAGTTTTCTGGAGGAGGCATAGCCTAAAAATCCCAAACTGTGTTAATTTATTGGAGTTTCCTCTAGTCAAGGGGGAGGGCTGAGCTCCTCCAGAGACGGTCAGCATTTTTTAGATATCTGTTTTAAAATAAGACAATTTGGCCTTTGTAAAAGCACCCTTCATTCATATTCCATTCTTCACTGTAGTCTCCATAAGATATAAAGGGGAGCATGAGCAATGAGGTTGGATTCAGCTGGATCCAGCGTGCTTCTTGCAGTTCAGTGAATCCCAACAACACATGAAGGTCCTGGAGAAGTGTAGACAAGACCCAGATCCACCACCAGTGTTTTATTGCCTGGCTAAGTAGTGTTCTCATCACTGAACTGCCAGAGGACTTCAGCCAGGTCCCAGCAATGCCCCATGCCAGCTTCTCTACAAATTCAAGCCAAGAAAAAAGTCCTTCACCCCAAGCACTTTAACAAACAGGGGACCCAGGAGGCTGAAATACTGAGTTAACATATTAATGTTAGGATATGGCCTTTCTCCGACCACATGCTGGTTTTATTGAGTGCAGCCCCCTAAGGTTCAGTGCAACTGCTTCTCATTTGCTTCCATGTAAGCTCAGGCCCACCAGATGTAGCTTACTCCACCCCTTTCTTGCACCCTTTTAGCACCTAATCACACCCATGTCAATGCGAGGTAGCTCCGCCAAAACGGTTACCCTAGGTTAATCGCAACACCACACAGAACGGAGTGAGGTGCTGTGATTTCCACCCTGAGACCTAGAGGCTGAGGGGAAACCAAAGCTCAGCTGTAGCTCAAAGAGATCGCAAGCTGATGGTGAAAGTCCTGAGCTGCCTGCAGCTGCTGAAGTTACTTCATGTTTAGGCTCTTTGGGTTCACACATATAGCTGTCTGCAAGACATCTGAGCCTTTCTACGTACCTATGCAGAAGCAGCTGAGAAGGTAGGGCACAGCCCATGGGTCTGCTAAGGTCCAAATTCTCTGTGACACCCTTTTCCTCACGAAGGAAACAAAGAAGTTGTATTTAATACATTTAAGGCACAAAGAACTTGTATTTAATACATTTTAATGCACTTGTAATACAAAGTCTTGGAAGCCTGGTAAGGAGCTGGCACCTTCTGGGGCTTCCAAGGTGGAGTCTGGCCTTTGGTCCAGCCAGAAGCTGATCCTGATGGAGTGTTGTAAACCCAGAGGGAATGAAAGTCAATGAAATCGTTTAGTTATTAAAAAAAATTTATGACATTAATTGATCCCTTTGGTGTTTCTGGTTTGTAGTTCAGTACGGCACTGTGTAGGGAATAGCTGTAGCACAGTATGGAGGGGCATGCTCCATGCAGGGTAACAGCAGTGAGAAGTTGTAGGGTAAGTGGGGAATTACAGGCCTTGGAGGAACAAGATGAAATCATGCTGGAGGATAGATTGGAATGGGCAATCCCTATTCACATCTTAAAGAGCAGGAATATAGTTCCCAGGAGAGAGCCAGAGCTAGATGGAAGTAGCTAGTGCCAATCCTTTCATTTCAGCAATGAGTCAAGAGGAAAGATGGGCTGCAGGGAGCTATTGGGTGGCTGTAGTAATACCCCAGGCAACATGGACACTCCTTGGCTGGCTATGTCCTGGACTGGGACACATCTCTGGCTATACCTGTGTTATGAAACAAAACTGCAACAGCACGAGCTTTCTCACCCTCACATCAGTGAGCATCATCTGGCCATTCCTTTACTTGTTCAGCCTCCAAAATCAGGTGGCTCCACCCAAACTACCTCTTAGGAATGGTCCTTGGTCTGTGTTGACTCCTGACCTGCACCTGGGAATTGGTTGGGGTGCGATAAATGGCTCAGACCAAAAAGTTTGCCAAATATTACAACTACTGTTCAATGGTGAGGAGAAGACTCACGTTTCAAGAGAATTTTTTGGTGGGCCCCTCTTGCTGATGGTCACAAGGTCCCTTTTCTCTCCCATACTCCAAGCTCTCCCAATCCTCCCTGCACCTATCCACTAAAGACATTTCACTTACAGGACACATCTAAGCCCACTGCTCCCTCACAAGACTTCTGCTCTCAGGCCAAATGGCTGTTGTGGACTTTTGTGGGTCTTGTACAGACTCCCTTTCTTGATGGCCATACACAACACAGATCTCTGCGCTTGCCTCCGTTCTCCACTTGGCACCACCAACCAGCCACTGTTCTGCTGCCACCTCCATTTGTGGCTCCCAAAGCTAAAGTAGGGTAAGAGGGAGAGCAGTCTGCTCCTAACTCCACACCTCCACCTCTTCCTTCAAACCCTCAGTTAAAGTCAGCTTCATCCCAGAGACTTGTCCTGCCTTTTCTTTGCAGAAAGACAGTAGAGGTCAGGGAATGAGACAGAAATGTTGTGTTTCCACTACTCAGGCACCTGCTTTTTCATCCCAATTTATTTGGACGTTGGCTGCTGCCACGCTTAGATATTTTTGTGCTTCAGCTGGCTTTGCTTCTCCAGCCCCTTGCACTGGAGGTGCCCTGCACTGGGGCAAGGCAGGAAGAGCCTTTCTGCTTTTTAATACGAAATAACTAGGGTGGCTTATAATTACAATTTAACCAGAGCCATACGCCGTGGTTACAGCTGTTAACTTCAGGGTTTCTGTTAAAAAACCCCTTCTAATCAGGAACAATTTCTAGGGTAGTAGAGGTAACACGAGAGTGAGTCCTCTGTAGAGCCCTACAACTCCCAGTGTCTCATTGCTCCTGATCCCCTATAGCTTCTTCCCCCTGGCTCAGCAGCCCACATCTCTGAGTTCTTCCTTGTCGAGGTTTAACCTGGCTGGCAACTAAGCACCATGCAGCCGCTCACTCACTCCCCTAGTGGGGGAGTATCTCTGGATACTGTCCTGGTTTCAGCTGGGACAGAGTTAATTTTCTTCCCAGTAGCTGGCATAGTGCTGTGTTTTGGAATTACGATGAGAAGAATGGTGATAATGCACTGATGGTTTGGTTGTTGCTGGGTAGTGCTTAGACTGGCCAAGGACTTCTCAGGTCTCAGCTCTGCCAGGGGCACAA
>BOSO01004763.1:43909-55637 GCA_018403395.1 Gorsachius goisagi
CAGTATAGAAACTGGGGGAAGAAGAAGGAAGGGGGGGATGTTTGGAGTGATGGTGTTTGTCTTCCCAAGTCACCGTTAGGCATGACGGAGCCCTGCTGTCCTGGGGATGGCTGAGCACCCGCCTGCCCATGGGAAGTGGTGAATGAATTCCTTGGTTTGCTTTGCTTGCATGCACAGCTTTTGCTCTCCCTATTAAACTGTCTTTATCTCAACCCACGAGCTTTCTCACTTTTACTCTTCTGATTCTCTCCCCCATCCCATTGTGGGGGGAGCAAGTGGCTGTGTGGTGCTGAGTTGCCAGCCAGGGTTAAACCACGACACTCCTTCATTGAGCTCGTGGGGGTTGTGTGAGGGCACAAGCTGTCGCAGGACTTGTTTTCAAGTATGAGCACTTCTGCTACAGTGAGAGATGGGAGAAAATACAGTAATAGAGTAAGAGCCCAGAAGGCAGTTTCCGAAATATCCAAAAAAATGTACCTCTGAATATTTGTCAGGACCTCACAAAGTCCTCAAAGCTACATTTTCCATCCTGGCTTCTTAAGTTGAAATGAGAGTTTTTAATTCCCCTCTCCACTCCTCCCCTCAAAAAAAAAAAAAAAAAAAGAGCTATGGAAGTACACCCTGCCTCCTTCTTAGGACTTCAGTCCAGCATTAGCATCCCATGCATTATTCAATGGGCTGATTATGAATGAATCAGCATAGATCCCTCCCCTTTGAAAGCTGAGAAAAGCTGCAACTTCGTCAGAATGCCCCATGGCCCTTCCTGACCCAGCTGACTGCAAAGGGAAATTTAATTTCT
Organism: Gorsachius goisagi; assembly: GCA_018403395.1. Classification (NCBI taxonomy): domain Eukaryota; kingdom Metazoa; phylum Chordata; class Aves; order Pelecaniformes; family Ardeidae; genus Gorsachius; species Gorsachius goisagi. The sequence continues at coordinate 44,709 of BOSO01004763.1, forward strand.
TAGTGATGTTTAATTAAAATTTAATTAATCTGTTAAGAAGCAGTGGATGTCCTGAACAGATTTTTATTTCAAAGGGAATGCTTGAAAATTGTTGATCTGATCCCATGTAGTGTTGAGAAAGCAATGAATGGACTTGTTTTTGTAAGGGAGGTGGTCAGACTGTGAGATCTGTGGGGGCAAGAAGCACAGGAGGGTTGCGGGTGGATGTCTGATCCATGACTGAAGTTGTATTATTTGCAAAACAAATAAAGAATGGATTATTATTAAACATCCTCTGATCAGAAGGGTCAACAAGAAACAAAGATCCCCTTCAAGTTATAAAGCCTTGGCTACACTCTGCCTAAATTTAGCAATCCAGGAGCAGTTGTACAGTAATGTCCAGCTACCGTTCTGGTTGTGCTTCCCTTTTCCTCCTTTCTTCCTCTCAAAATTCATCCTGCAGCCCTTTCATCAGGCTGAGATCTGATCCCGTATCGAATGTGCTGAATGGATAAAATCTACAGTAGAAACAAGTTGTCTGTGAGATTAATTCGCCTCTGAAATCAACATTATGCAAACAGGACCCACCCTAATTTGTGTGAACAGGCTGAGCATTATCTTGTAATTAAACAGCTCTGTAAGCATCAAAATACTTAATCCCTCACCCTGCACAGGGTCTCATCCAGGACAGATTGGTACATTCTCTTCAGCCCTGCTCTGTACCTTCAATACGATGCTTAGGGCCTGGCAGGGGAGAGGGTCCAAGTACTATTCAGGCACAGGCACCAGCTCTGTGTTGAGTTATGCATTAGTGGCATCTTAATCTTATTTCATAGGTAGCCTAAAACCCCCAGTGGGCAAACGGATTTACTCCAGCGTCAGTAGAAAAGCCTTTTATCTCTCTTTGGCCATGTGGTAGACATGGACCACCTCCAAAAGGTGAGATGGGAAGCTGACCAGTATATCATGCAAAAAAACCTGGTACCATAATACCATTCCCTCTTCTCTTTCCATCCAGCGCAGGAGATAGGCAGATGATAACTGTTTTTTCACCCAGCTGTCATGTGGACATCTCCTGCTGAACTGTGTTGATGTGGCTTTGCTGCTGGTTTCTCCCATCACTTGCTCCACCCTTCTCGTTCTCCATGGAGACATGAAGGAGGAAGGGATCATCCTCACCACTCTCTCAGCTTAGAGCTGATTCCTGCCTTACATACATCAGTTCAAGTAAGAAAAAATTTGAAAATACCAAGGAGATGGATGGAAAACCAGCCCAAGAGGAGAATAATCCTTATTACACTTTCAGGAGTGTAATGGAGTGTAATAGAAGACCTATTCTCCTTTGTATGGAAATATTTGGTAAGACAATTCCAGAATACTGTATTTGGTTTTGGGCTTCCCAGTTTTGGCCTCTTCCATAAGGAGGAGATTGACTGGAGAGAGTTGGGCAGAAGGTCATCAACATGGTTAGGGGGCTAAAGCACTGGATTTACAAGCAGAGAATGAAGAAATTGGGTTTGTTTTGCCATAAGCAGAGATGTCTAAGGGGGATCTTATTGCTGTCTTCAACTACCTAATGGGAGGGTATAGAGAAGGTAGAGTCAGATTCTCCTTGGATGTCCACAACGAAAGGAAAAGAGGCAATGGCCTTTGATTGCAAGAATAGAAATCCCAGTTAGACGTTAGGGGTCTTACTTGAACTGATGTATGTAAGGCAGGAATCAGCTCTAAGCTGAGAGAGAGGTGAGGATGATCCCTTTCTCCTTCATGTCTCCATGGAGAATCCACCATGAAGACAATAAAAAATTGGAGACAACCCAGAGTTGTTGGGGGGATCTCCATCCTTGGAGATACTCGCAACATAGCTGAGTATGACCCTGAGCAATATGTTATAACTTTGAAGTTGGATCTAACCTCCGGCTTACCCTGCTTTGAATGGGGATTCAGACCAGAAACCTCCCAAGGTCCCTTCTGAACAGCATCAGTCCTCAAATCTGCCCAGGACAAGCCCCCAGTGGCAGGGGCTGCAGGTGTTCTTTCCAACACTGGATGTAAAAGGAAGCTTTAAGGAAGTTCACACCAAGCTCTGTAGTCAAAGGTGACTGCCCATCACTGCTCAGAGCTGTGCTGAGTACACATCGGGCACACCCAGCGGTGTGAAGCGACTCTGTTATCTCATACACAAACAAGGGAAGTATTAATTCTAATTTATTTCTTGGCAGCAAGTGGGGGAAAGAAAGAAACAAACTGCCTGATGATGTTTATAAATGGCCATAACAATGCAGATACTTCAAAGTACAAAAGTACTGAGTGGTTTTGCCCACTCTGAAACTGCTAAGACAATGCAAACCGAAGCTCTCGCAGGGTAAAGCCCTCAGGTTACCAATATATTCATATCCAACAAAGCCACAACCAACAGAGGCACCATTAAAAAGTTTATTGCAATAATATCTGTAAATCAAACAGTGCCTTGTCCACTCTCTGGGACTTGGTCCTCCTGATACAGAATCACAGAATCACAGAATGGCCAGGGTTGGAAGGGACTTCCAGAGATCATCCAGTCCAACCATCCTGCTCAAGCAGGCTTACCCACAGCATGTTACACAGGACTTCATCCAGGCAGGGGTCAAATATCTCCAGAGAAGGAGACTCCACAGACCCCCTGGGCAGCCTGGCCCAGGGCTCGGGCACCCTCAAAGTCAACAAGTTCTTCCTCACGTTCAACTGGAACCTCTTCTGCTTCAGTTTGTGCCCATTGCCCCTTGTCCTGGTGCTGGGCACCACTGAGAAGAGTCTGGCTCCATCCTCATGACCCCCACCCTTGAGATATTTGTACGTGTTGATGAGATCCCCTCTCAGTCTTCTCTTCTTCAGGCTGAACAAGCCCAGCTCCCTCAGCCTTTCCTCGTAGGGGAGATGCTCCAGTCCCCTCATCATCCTTGTTGCCCTCCTCTGAACTCTTTCTAGGAGTTCCTCATCTTTCTTGAACCAGGGAGCCCAGAACTGAACACAGTATGGTTTGGCCTTATCCCTACTGTCAAATTCAGCCTTCAAAACAGGGTGGTCCTGTACTAAACTCCTGATCCACAGCTGGAAATTGCTTGTGAGAGTGGTGCAAGGTAATGCTGACACCATGTCAGGGACTTGACTTTAGTTATAGTAGTAGCCAAAGTTGCCAGTCACTCAAGTAAGTGGTCTGGTCATCCATACACACACTCAGACACACTTTAGGGCTAATTCACTCCTTATATTTACCAGTGCATTCCTGGTTGTCCTCGGGGCACCTCACTACTGGGAGTAGAAAATGTCCCGTTAAAAATCTTCACACCTCTCTTGACGAGGCCACTTTAGTGAAGAGTCTGAGCTGGGCAAGGCGGTGACCTGCCCACAGCAGCAGAGGTGGAGGATTAACGAATCAAAACAGTGGTTTTGGAAGAAGAAAAGTGTAAAGGCTGCCCTTGCTCACTGAAAGGAACCCATCTGCGCTGGGGTTTGCCAGCATAGCCAGCTTTCTGCAAAACTGCAGAGCCAATTTCTCACTCCTGGCCAGACTGTCAGACCCAACATGATTATAATACTTAGCATTAAGTGAGGGGTTGAATTCTGGATTAATTTCAGTGGTCTGAAAATCATAATAACTCCTTCAACTGTAATCTCATTACTCTAGATTAATACTACAGTGATGGAGAACTTGTATCTAAACCCGACGCCCCAAAAGTCCAAAGCAATGTAAGATACAAGTAAAATCAGTAACAATAGCTTTTGCAGCCATGAAAAGGAATGAAGTCTCATTTTTTTATTTAACTTTTCACCTTTGATGTGGTATAAGTATACCTTGAAAAGGTTGGGACAAAGACATCACACGGAAAGTGTCTGGAGAGAACCTGAGACCTGAGACCAGGGCCCAAAGCCACGTTGCGTGAGCTAAAGAGTAGTCCCTTGAGCCAGTCTTATGACAGAGCAAATCCTCACACACCTTGGTATTGCAAGTACGTGTGTGTTGAGTAAAGTTGTTTGCTGCAGCGAACCACAGGCATGTGTAGGGGTGAGCACCGTTTCGCCGCATACTGGCAGGAGCAGTGGGCAGGATCCCCTCTTGCCTGCCGGCCTCGGGGGAGCATAAGGGATATTTACCCGCCGCACTCAGATCCCTGTTTGGCAAGGGATGGATGGATGTTGTCATCTTTATTACAAAACAGGGAAGCTCTTCAGCAGCTCACTGGGAGGTAGGGTGAGGGCATGATTTCATACCAATCACACCAGTATGACTATGCCAGCAACCCTACCAGACTCGTTCTGCTGGGCTGCGCTCCCAGACATTTTGCCCAGAGCACAGCAGAGCATGACTGCTCCTGGTGTCCCCAGCAACCACAGCTCTAACAAACCCTTCCCTCCTGGGCTTTTCCCAGCCTGGGGCAGCTCTCAGACCACCACAGACTTTTCTGCCTGTATTTACATATGATGCAAATTGTACTCCCTCCCTGAAACAACATCTGCCTACTATGGCCTGGATTTTGAACTAACCATCCCACACTCTTTACATAAAACCTCTCTGGAGGCACCTTTTCCTTTCCATTGGCAGGGAAGACCCAAAGTTATGACACGCCTTACTTAGACAACTTGGGAAGATCTTAAGTGAAGGTGGGATGAACCTGGGGATGACCAGGCTGCAGAGGTCAGATGGTGCTTTGCAGGGAGTCCAGGTGTGGGACTTGTGACGGGGTAAAGGAGGCTGTCAGTGCTGTGCTATACATTGGATGGGAGGCTGGGGTTCAAGTGCTGGGCTAAAGGCATCCTCTATTCATAGAATCATAAAATTGTTTAGGTTGGAAAAGCCCTTTAAGATGACTGAGTCCAACCTTTATCCTAACCCTGCCATCCCACCATTAAACCCTGTCCCTAAGCACCTCATCTATCCTTCTTTTAAATACCTCCAGGGATGGGGACTCAACCCCTTCCCTGGGCAGCCCGTTCCAGCGCTTGACAACCCTTTGAGGGAAGAAATTTTTCTTAATGTCCAACCTAAACCTCTCCTGGTGCAACTTGAGGCCATTTCCTCTCATCCTAAGGCCATTTTCCCTCGTCCTACCGCTTTACCCAAAAGAGGCCTGAGCTGAGGCCATCCCACAGTCTGGATCTGACCCACTAGCCATCATGCTATAGGCGTAATCACTAAATGCTCGGATGAAAACTGTGCATCAAAAGTGCACATTCTGGGATATTTCTTCTCCTTCTGGTCTTGGGGTACTGCTCTCCTCTCAACTTCCCCCCACGCTGGGGAGACACAATGGGCAAATGGCTCATCCCAGACCACACGAGCTCAACCCTCCATTTCATTTCATCTCACTGAGGAATTCCTTCATCTTCCCCACCACTATTTTAGAGGACATCCAGGTGGGCACTGCCCTGCAGATCTCAAACTCAATTGCAGGGGTCTGACCCTGGGAGCTCCAGCAGGAGCTTGCACCTCATCCTTCTGCAGTGGCTCATTTTGTGGTCATGAAGGGCCTTTGGGCTCTGTGAGAGGCTTTAGGAAGCCAGAGCCAAGATTTGGTGCCCCATTAGAAAACTACTGACTCCCATTAGCGGCTATTTCCAGGAGAAAATGAAGTGAACCAAACTCATCCTTGAAGGTGGAAAGCAAAATAAGGAGAAAATAAAAAAGAGAGAGGGTCTGGGAAGATCTTCCTTAAGATCTCCATTTACTCTGTAAATGCCTACAGCTTCATTGGATTAATTCAGGCTGATGTAGATGACATTGTGGAAAAAAAATAACTATGAAAAGCTCTGCTTTGCAGAAACTACCTTTGGACTGAAGGCAAGCCCTCAAAGTGGAAGTGTTATGGTATGGCTAGAGGAATCAGTTGAAACTGCTTGCAAAGCAGCTGATTCCTGCTAGGAGCTTGCATCATCTAAGGAGAACAGAAGACTTCAAGTCTGTTGCTGACACACGGCTGTATTTTAGTATAGCTGCAGGAGATGAGGAATGAGTGCTGGAAGGCACAAGGACCAGGCGAGGATGGAACCCTTTAAAGCACAGTCATGCGGTGGGCGGGGGTGTGGATGTTACAGGACTAATCAAGTCCCTAATGCTCTTAGTGCTAATACATTAATGCCTTAGCATATAAGGCAGTTGTCTCTTTTACAGATTTGGGGTACAAGGAAATTAGTAGGAAAGGTCTATCATCTCTCGCCCTCGTGTTCTGCATTGCACCCTTCGCTCTCTGCATTGTATGGTCCGTTGCAAGAGACAGCACCTTGGAGGGTAAGAAAACCCAGTCCTGAAAACCCTTACCATTACCCGCTGCAGGTGTAACTGCCATAAGGCCAGAGACCTTCACCTCAGCCCAATGAGGCTTGTGGTACTTCAGCTGCCTCCCAACAGCAACCTGAGATCCTAATCTCAGGGCCCACTGCAGATAGCGTGGTGAGGGCAGGGGTGTTGGACCGAGGCAGCAATATCACCCCGTGCATCTGCTGGTAGGCTTTGCCTGGCTGTGTCACAGCACTACGAGATGAACCTGTAAAGATATGTCAGAGGCTGCGCTCCAGACAAGATAAGATAAGCGCAGCAAAGCCTGGCAAAGCTCCAGCTCTCCTTTTGGTTCACTCAAAAGATCTGATGATGATGGATGGTCCTGCTCAGATCTCCCACTGTGGTCATGGCCCCACCGGAAGGCCAGGCTTGTTCTTAGAGAGGCGCCCAGGCAGAAGGTGAGGTCTGGTGAGATGCTTGAGCATCCCACAACGATCTCTTATCTCTGTATTGGACCAAAGCAAGGTAATCTCACCGTCCTGCCAGTCAAATGCCTCCAAGGTGACTGGCATTTTGAAATCTGTGGTTTTGGCCTCCCCGCTATCCACCTTGATGGGTCTAGTCTTTTTGGTGCTGTTGGGCAGCAGAAGACGGCATGGCCATTCCCTGTGGCCCAGCTCAGAAAAGCCACATAGCTGGGTTCAGACAGGTGCTTCCCACCTCAGGGGTAGCAACGCCTTTGTAACAAACTTCATCAAATCTGCTTGATTTTACCTATGCCTTTTTAATCATTTAATTTTTTCTGTCCCTGTCCTGAATTAATAACGTGATCATCCCTTCAGATGCCGAAGGATAAATTCCTCCATCACTCCCAGCAGCGCAAATCCAGAGCCATTTTATGAAAGTGAGCAGAGGGCAACTGAGTAACTTCCCTTTCATTCGTGCTGACCCCAGTAGTTTAATGCATTTATACAGCTGCATTTCAGGGCAGAACGGGGTTTCCTAGTTTGGTTTTCAGGCATTTCTGTTTTTATAAAACACAGGAGTGAACAAAAAGCTTTTTCAAATGACCCTGCAACGTTGAAGTAGGATATGTGTTTGGTGAAGAAGGAGGGGAGATTTGTCAAAGAAATAAATTTAGCCTCAATGGGAAAGAGGGCTCTACTGTAGCTGGGACAGAGATATGCCTGCAGCTGTAGTTCCTAAGTTTCTAGACTCTCCATAGGTCCTCATATAGTCTTGATAACTCCTAGGCTTCATAGACCTCCTACAAGTTGGTTATCCACAGTTGGGATGATCTGGGAAAACCAGTCCTTAAGTACAGTCTGCCTAAAATTATACAATATTGACGTATCGCCATGGACAGGGGGACTGCAATGAGCATTATTAGTTCTGGAAATTGTTTTGGGAGAGCACAGTAGCTGATAACTGAGACAAACAGGGAGGTCTACGCTCATTCTCTTCTGCTGTGCAACACCATTACCTCTCCATGAATACCTCTGGGAGCCGGGACTGAGATCCTTTCACTACATGTAAAATAATGCTATATAGAGAAAATGAGGCCCTATTCAGCAGAGGACAACCTAGGAGGAAGCTAAGCACCTCCTGGAAACGAGGTGCTGGCTTGTATTTCTCTGTGAATAAGGAGTAAGTGATTTGCCCAAAGTAACCCCAGTTGTACTGTACTCAATTTTTCGGAGTGAGACCTAACACCCTTGGCCATTTCAGCTGTTAAGTGTAAAACCTTTAACTAATGGATTAGAAACAGGCGCTAATAATACCCAAACGTAAGGAGGGGTTTATGGGAGTCAAAGAGCTTAGGTTCTCCCTGTCTCCCAGTCAGCAAATTTCTCCCGGCTTCTACTAAATTTCTCCTTGTGGGGCAAGAGGTGTTTATTAACAGAGGAGGGGGATTAGAAAAGGGGACCCCTGGGTTTGTAGCATGACCCACTGCTGTGCCATGTTCAACCTGCGGTTTCATCTGCCATTCTCTCACTCTCATTGCAGAGCATCGCGGCTTTTTCTTGGCCTCAAGACCTTGTAGAAGTCTTTATTCAGAGAGGAGAAAGAGTAGGGGCAGCCACCGTGATGTGGAGCTGGGACCTACAGCGTGATTCTTAATTTATTAAAAAGGTTTGAATCCAGATGAATAGTTATCCACCCTGGGTGTTTTCTCTCCCCTGTAGATTTGACTAGGGTTCACCCCTGAATTTGAGAAATGTTCCCAGCAGGAGTTTTCTCAAACCTAACATGTTTTCCAAAATGCGTTTCCCCCCCTGAATTCTCCCTTAACACTTAATAAAAAAAAAAAATCCTCAGCCACCTCTGTGGGTGAGTCCATTTTCATTAATGCCTTGAAGTTGCATGGAGATTTACAGGCAAAATAGGCCAGGGAGGCTGCCAAAATGCAAGTAACGATAATAAACAATTAATTATTAAGACAGCCTCGGAGGAGAAAAGCAGTGGAAATCCCACTCTGAGTAACTCAATGTGTAATCTTCTTTCGGGAAAAAAAAAATCCAGTCAAGAACGGCAGCATAAGGTCAAGCTGATCATGTGCAGCTTTAAATTAGGAAGCCATTGCACAGGGTAAAGCTGGGGAGATTCCCCGCGTTCCGATGGTAAACAGCCATCAATCCCTGGGGAGATTTAACATGACACCCAGCCGCAGTTGCAGCCTGCGCCATGTGGAGCCCTCACACATGTCTGAAGCGAGCCCTGTTTTCAGCTCCAGTTTGAACATCACTGCAAATGTGATTTAAGTTTCAGATCATAGAATCATAGAATCATAGATTGTCTAGGTTGGAAAAGCCCTTTAAGATCATCGAGTCCAACCTTTAACCAAACCCTGCCATCCCATCACTAAACCCTGTCTCTAAGCACCTCATCCATCCTTCTTTTAAATACCTCCAGGGATGGGGACTCAACCACCTCCCTGGGCAGCCCAGTCCAGAGCCTGACAACCCTTTCGGTGAATAAATTTTTCCTAATGTCCAACCTAAACCTGCTCTGGCGCAACTTCAAACCATTCCCCCTCGTCCCATCGTCCATTACCAGGGAGAAGAGGCCAACCCCCACCTCACTACAGCCTCCTGTCAGGCAGTTGTAGAGGGCGATAAGGTCTCCCCTCAGCCTCCTCTTCTCCACTCTAAACAACCCCAGTTCCCTCAGCTGCTCCTCGTAAGACTTGTGCTCCAGACCCCTCACCAGCTTTGTGGCTCTCCTCTGGACACGTTCCAGCAATGCAACATCTTTCTTGTAGTGAGGGGCCCAAAACTGAACACAGGATTCAAGGTGCGGCCTCACCAGCACCGAGNNGCTCCAGACCCCTCACCAGCTTTGTGGCTCTCCTCTGGGAGATGGGACAAGGTGAAGAAGGAGGTGGGAGTATGGCACACAAAAAGAAAATCTTTTTACACCACTATTCCTGTGGCCTTTTTGGAGTATTATTTTGGGTAAATCATGCAGAATTAGATACTGCTCTAGTTAAACCCATTGAATAATACATTGCAAACAGCCTCTGGTCTGTCATCGATGGGGCAACAGGCACTTCCAAGGGCAATTTAGAACTTGGCTGAAGTCTCTCCCTATCTCCCTTCACGTAGAAGAAACAGAAGCACCTGAAGGTAGATACTGATTGCTGCGACTACTTATTTGCTGCCACAGCTCATGTGGGGTAAGGATGGGAATCACTGTAAAAACTCAGACATTGAAGTCTTTATGCTTATACTGTATGCGTTTTGCATATGATGTTCCTCCTAGATGAGACATGGTCAACAGAGCCTGGAAAATGGTTCATCTCATTCTAAAGCAGAGGACCCAGAGGCGTCTATTTTCCCCCGAATGAAATTCCAAAATCTGGAGTTTTGTTCCCTCCCCGAAAGAAAAAAAATACACCAACTTCCAAGGGGGACAGTACTATTTCTTACTTCAGTACAAACTTAACTTATCACCCACAGAGTGTATTTAGGCTCAGTTGTAACAGAACATTGAGCCCCTCTTTGAGGTTTGCTGGCTCTCATGCTGCTGGGCTGAAGCTGACATGCATCTACAGTGGGGTGAGGAGGCATCTGACCTTGTTAAAAGAGTACTTAACGCTTAGGAGAAAACATGGGCATCACCAAAGTTTTTGTTGGTAAAACATAACAGAAGCCATATTTGCCATTAGGATTCCTGATCACCACCAAAAGAACAGTAGGAATTATCGGATGATGGTTATTCAGTACTACAGTCAGTTCATGGTTTCACTCTAGGATACAGAAGGATTTTGGAAAGTGCTTATCCTCATGTGTACCATGTGACCCGGCAGCCTGAGAGTGGGCACCCATCTCATTTAACTCTAGAGGCCTATGAGGTAGAGATCAGTATCTGAGCTAACATCTCAGGCTTCATTTATTTCCTGGAGAGAATGAGGCATTCTTGAGGGTGAATCAACAGACCTGTTTTTGACATCAGCTATAGCCTGTGAGGAACTGTGTCCCATGGAGCGTGCAGAGTAGGGAGCATAGGCTGCTGTCTCACAGGGTCTGTTAGTGTAGACACCTACACTTGGTCAGGTAGTTTCCACCCATGCTGTGTCCCAGTACAAAGAGGAGTGTGGCCAGCAGGATGAGAGAGGTTATGCTCCTACTCTGCTCTGCCCCAGTGAGACCCCACCTGGGTCCAGTTCTGGGCTCCCCAGTTCAAGAAGGATG
>BOSO01004769.1:0-77137 GCA_018403395.1 Gorsachius goisagi
CCGAAACCTTCTATGATTCTATGATTCTTCTATGAAATAGAATAAATTACTATTGCCTCCAAGCATTTTTTGTACAAAAAGTGACAGGTGTATTCCTTCTTCATTTTAAATTTATACCCAGGAAGAGGAAAAAAGGTAGAATGATACAAATTAAAGCAGATCTTCAAACGTCTTAGAAGCACTTTTCTTTGCAATTAAGAACTTCACTTTTTCAAATGCAATAAATATACTAGTCAGGGACATGCTGGTTGCATATTACAGGGACAATTCCATTTGAAATGGAGGAAAGCATTCTTACTGAGTAATTTTGTCAGTGAAAAAGGACAATATCTGTACATGCTTGCACCTACATTCCTGAAAACAGGAGTATCAGTCACGCTACTCACTGAAAATAATTTTCACACCTTTTAATTGGTTTCTAAAATCAGAAGTTAAGCAGAGGCTAGAGTGATATGAATGTATAGAGGCCCTACCTAAGTCCCTGGTAAGAAGGGGATTAACCTCCTGTTTCCTCTTTTTCTTGTACAAGTGTTAGAAGATAAGGAAGCAGATGTGCAGGCCAGCTGGGACTTCAGGAACGCTGCAACACTGCAGTGCAGGAACCTGAACAGACCAGGAAAAAAGCAGGAAACTGATAAAGAGTTAACTACAGGGATGGACACACACAAAAAAAACCCAGTAAAGGTGACCAGCAACATGGCAGCTTTTGTACATAACTTGTTTAGCTAACGTTGTAGTAGTAGAAGGCTTACTGTATACTTTATTGGATGGACCAGGCCTGAAGAGCGTATGAAAAGCTTTTACAGTTGCCCAAGACTCATCCTTAACTCTTTGTCCACTTTGTCATCCCTCCTGTTGCTTTCTAGCAGGGCAAGTCAGACTTCCTTGGCAAAACTCACAGCACTTTTTCCTTTAAGAGCACTGAAAATACTTGTATTTGAAAAAGAGGCCGATTTACACTGCATGAAACCAAGAGAATAACAATTGTTAAAAGCCACTTTACATTTTAAAGCTTGTTTTATCTTGTGTATAAGCATCCAAGCATACCAGGAAACACTGCAAATTACAGGATTGCATTATAGAGTAGCATTTTACTCATGTAATGGTTTTTCATGAGGAATTACATGCCTACAGACTATACAAACCTCCTTTCAACACTGTATAACTTATCATTGCAGCCAAGCTGACAGAGAACCTGACAGTTTGAGATAAAGAAGCTTCCCTGCCCCACCAACCGTAATTAAGATCAACATTTTTTAAAAAGTGACACAAGACAGAAACAATGAAGATAAATTAAAAAATTAACTGCCTCAAAATGTTAGCAGCTACCAAGCAAAAATAACATCCTGAGGATCCAAGGATTTTCACTTTCTAATCTACTATTAAGAGTTATCTATATATGTGCATTATATATATACACACTGTCATTCCAGTAAGAAAAAGCAACAAGACTCCATTCCTTCATATAATGGTATCTTTTTGCAGACTTGCTAGAGTAATACTGAGTGGTCACTTTTGAGGGTGGTGATTTTTTGGACTTGGGGGGGGAGAAAAAAAAATTACAAAAAGCTCCATTTGACAATGATTAGATGCATTGTTCTAGATGGTGATCAGCACTTAGGTGCCAGGAGAGAAACATGTAAACAAAATGCTAAAAAAAAAAAAAAATTACCTGGGTTACTTGTAGATAACACACTAGACCTAACCTCTCGCTCTGTCCTGAGCCTCGCCTTTCAAATGTGGGCAAAAGGCACTACCCACTCAGTTTGTCCTCCTCGTGTTTTGTCAGTATCAGTATGCAGAGGTGTTAGCACGGCCTTCACTTTTCAGACAGCCTAACCGAGCACCCGAATACAATTGGTTGCATCTTGGTTGCTGGGTATAACTGGCAGGCTTCAGTCAGGATGACTGTTGCAATTCCACAGAGTAAGCCACAACAATTTTCCAAGACTTTGGGGGTTGGTTGGTTTGGGGTTTTTTTGGTATATAAACATCATCAAGACTCAAAGATGCATCTGCCAGTAGCATTTACAGCTATCTGTTCAAAGCAGCCTTTTAGCTAGCACATGATATTCCCATTCATACGACAGACTGCTGCAGACGATGAAATAGTCGCTTCTTCTCCCAGTAGCAGCATTCCAGCACCCTACCACCATCTTCCCACCTTGCAAGAGCAACCATCAACAGCAAGGCTGATTTTTCAATTACTGCTGGACAGTCCTACAACATGCTCTGAGTTTATTATGGTACATCACACCCTTGTTTGGAACACAGCAGCAAGCAGGAAGAAGTTGTACAGATTTTGGACCTTTTTAAAAGTAGAAGGGATTTCAAGTAAGTCCAGGAAGTTCTAGCACAAGGAAGCCACTGAAAAGAAAAGTATAAAATTGCAGTCACAACGGTATCTTAATTACATGATAGAAGCTTATTTTCTTTATTAGGTACTGCATGTAGAAAAACATGAAAGCAGTATCACTGTTTGTTATGTGAAGCTTTTATCTTGTACTGTAGATTAACTACTTTTCTTGTGCTACAGTACTGGTAGGAGTAAAAAGGCCTACAGCATGACAGCAAGATGCACTTTGAATTCCTGTTAACAGGAAAGAAAAACTCACACCTAATTGCCTTTTTTTTAGGATTTTTATTGAAAAATTAAAACCAAAAAATTATCAAGGCCAGTTTTACAATAATTTTAAGACATACAGAATGGCTTACCTGCTATTTGGATTTGGTGCAGGAACCTTATTCCACTTATTTTTCTCATGCAATTGCTGGATTAAAATCACATTCTCATTTAACATCAAAATGGATTATTAATAATGCTTTCTTAGGATTTAACCTTAAAATCTGATTTAAAAAGACAGTTTTCCAAAGGTTAAGAACACTTACACAGCAAGATTTCCCCCTTCAGAGACCAGCTAATAGCTTCCTGTGTCTGATAACTGGCAGAAATAGACCACAGAGCTCATTTTTCCATTTTTGTTATTCTAACCTGAGAAATTTCTCAAATGCTTCTTACTGGGCTTTCATATTTGGCAACATTACTTTAGTTACACAGCAAAGTGTGATTTCTCATTCTTGTCAGAGACTAGTCTTTCACTACTGATCCCAAAAGACACTCTCACAAACAGGAGTTAGATTAGCATAAATCTGCTTCTGTGAATAGTACGCCCTTTTGGCAAGTTAAACCTTGTTAGTAATATCATCAGAACACTAACCTCAGGATGTCAAGTTCCCATCGGTTGTGTAATTCCTAGTATTGTGCGCTTTGAAAATATTTACTTTGGCATGTTATACTTTGTAGCGTAGAGAAGTTGATTTTTTTTTTGTGCTTACTTCGCGCCTTACAAAATCTGTCTTTTCTCTCTTCCATTTATTTAGGCCCTTTCCCTTGCCACCAGTTATCTCCCTTTCTCACAACTGCAACAGAAACAGGACGTAAAGCGCACAATACATTTAAAATGCGAGATCTAAAAAAGTTGGTGAACAGACAATGGTCTTGTAAAACACTCTTAGTTGATGAATGAGCTTGTAAAACGTAAACGCCACAAATCTTTTAGTACAGTATTCAAGCCTTCAATTTTAAATTTGTAAGCTTACTTATATTTAATTTCAAACCATCCAACTTTCAGTGTTTTACTATATTTAAACTACATTTAGTCACTTCACACTTGCTCCCAATGTATATAAAACCAGCACTCTCTAAAGAAGTGATGAAACATGGCTTGAAACAAGCAATTTAACTTCCAGCAGAATGTAACTTGTTTTGCCTTTTCAGTAAATGTTTATGTTGAATAATTTGGGTTGTTACAAATTGTTGCACTTCAGTTTTAGCTGAACTTATCTGATTTTCAAGTGAACCATGATTTCTTCCCAGTTACTCGTCCTGTCCACCAAACTAAAATTCGAGACAATATATTTATATAAACTGAGCTTTGTTTGCTTCATACTCTACCTATTAAAAAACATGATGCTAACCATGGAGATCAATGAAGTGCTTGATTTAAAAAAGTGTAGAAGTCACATATCCCAGGAAACAGCTGGATTTTTCTGTTTGTTTCTGTGTAATTTCTGGTCATTACTATGCTAAAATTAATACTGAAGTGTTTCTGTTTTCAACTTCTCTGCAATCTAGCTTTAAAAGAACGTTACAGGAGATTACTACTCCTGTAGTAGTAATGTGGACGGATACCATATACAGCTGATGCGTAACACTTTTTATTCTACTGTAATTTGTTGGCATTTTTGATCCCAAAAACGACAGACTTTGGATTTTCTTAAATACATTCATAATCCTGATTTTCTTATTTTCCATCCAATTGAAAAAAAAATGTTGAAAAATAAGTAGCTAAACAGCTTTAATAATGTCTTGTTAGTCTCACATATAGTTTTATTATACAGTGAAACTATTTTGCAATCAGCACTGAGTGCACTTTAAAAAGGACCTCTGTTGAAACATTTCCAACAGGTCTTTATAGCACCATATAATCTGCTGCTGATTTAACTGCCTAGTGCCACTCTTTGTGCCACTGCTTCTAAAGAAAAATTATTACATTTTTATTTCCTCTATCACTAAAAAAAAAAAAAAAAAATCTAGAAGTAATTTACAGTATCCAACTGAATGCATGTAAACAATTAATTACTAGACACTGCACTTAACTTATTGCACTTTTGTGAAACTGATCAATGAGTTGCTACATGATTCTTCTGGAATAGCACGGTTTAATTCAGTGGTAGAAAAATCTCACGGATGCATTGAATGAAAATGTCTCTCTCTCACTTTGTTGAATTTAGAAAGTCTCTTTTTGCAAGATTTGATGCTGCCCCTTCTATTATAGCTCATTTTCAATTCATAATAGAGAAAATCAGTGACAAACACAGGAGGCCAAGTGCTGGCAAAGCACAACCAATAGGAATAGCAAGGGGATGAGGAAGCAAGAGGAAACCAGGGTACCTGGAACAAACTAGAAATACACTAAACACAAGAGAGCTGCTTAGCCCTACAGCAAATTGTACATTCTTTCAATTCTTGGATTGGTCTGTTCTCAACTGATACACAACTCAGATTTTATTCAGAATTAAAGGAATACACACTGTGATTAAACATGGAGTACATGAGCCATTCATGCACTAACAAATGCTGCCATTGTTTTTTCACAGGTAAAGCTGAAGCAAGTGTGTCAGGATGGCATTTGGTTGAAATAAAAGTAATGCTGGTACTTCACCATTTTCAGTAATTGTTACCTACAACAGTCCAAGTCAATGACCATCTACGCAACGTTGCCAGAGGCTCGTTTTCCAAATATGAGTTCCAATAAGTGAGAGTACAAATGAGATCAGTTTGAATATGTTATGAAGATTTTTAAACTGCATATTTCTGAAGAAAGCGGTCAAATGCATCATAAATTGCTTGCCTAAAACAAGGAAAAAAAGGTCATTTTTGTAACTTGGGAAAGGGCAGATATAAGTGGCGTATCATCACGATTTCAAAAGAGCATTCAATAAAAATGTGGTATCAGGTAGTTATTTCTCCTCCACTTGTTTCTGGGATCTCTCACTTCAATCCAGTAAAATATTTATCTTTCAGGAATGAGTGGGATTGTTTACCAAGTTTAATACGAGTGCAAATGTTAATGGATTAGGAGTTTTCTACTCAGACATGTCAAGAAATGGGTCAGAGGCATATGCATAACTTAAAAGTTTTGAGCAACTGTCATAAAATTTAAAACTGAAAATTTTAAAAATATAAAACTGAAGTTTTAAATAGCAATAAGCTAGTGGTTAGCACACCTTGACCCAGTGTATTGCTGTTCCTTAAGACTTCCTAAATGGCAGTCTTACTAATTCCTTATGTTTTAAAATTAACAGCACAAGTATTTAACTTTTTGAAACTAAGGAAGTGCATTTATATAACTGCTTTATATAACTGTCTTCTGAAAGTACATGCAAGTACTACTCATTTGCAGCCAAACTTGTATTTTAATTCTCATCTTCAACAGCTGCACAATATAACATAAGTGGTCACTGCTTAAAAATATTTTCTAGTGCCTGGTGAACAAACTAAGTAAAAGATTTTATAGAAAAATGAGAGAGTGAGAAGGATCATTCTCTTGCCATTGGCTTATTGAACGATCCGAGCTATGTTACACCTCATCTTTGCTCATAAAATGGAAATGTTGACATTCTCTTTAAAATTATTTCAGATCCAGTAACTTCTTCTTCAAAGATGTGTTTCGTATTTGTTGCTTTAGAGTAATTAGGTACAAATGGTAATTGTTGCTTTTAGAAGAAAGATTGTGTGTCTCAAAATTACGGTTTTAAGTTCTCAACTATTTTTAAACTTTCCTGTTTAGCTTACCTAAAGAGTCCTTGTTTGAAGAGGTAGGCGCTGACATGACCTCCATCCAGATACCTAATTTCACATCCAGGCCAGATTTCTTGAAGACTGCGCACCCCGGTTCGAGGAATATACGCATCTTCCTTAGCTTGTACAACTATGATTAAACTTGGGTCAACTGGAACTAAACAAAAACAAATGAAAATTTAATTCATCTACGGTAAGAAAGAGAAACACATCAGCTGAGATTTCTGTTGTAAAAATGCTATTTCTAAAAAAAGATAAAAATTATTCTAAGCTTTAATATAATTGTATTTCCTAAAGTCTCCAGCAGAATTTATCTGTTTTTTTACATTTCAGTAGTGAGGCCATCAGTAGAAAAACAAACTAATCAATCCCCTTCCCTCCCTTAAAGCAGAAAACTTCACAAGTCTTTGAGGAATGACAGAAGAATTGTCTTTCCTCTTATCAACAAAACTCTATAGCATTCAGGTCAGTTCTCCGAGATCTCTTTTTTCAGTAAAAAGAACTGGGAGACATCTGAAATTCAATAGAGCATAAGCTTTGTATAATTTTTTTCCTGAAGGAGAACAAAAAGACGAATTTTCATGAGAGGCCAGATAAAGTGCAGTATATATTCACTTTCTTTTCTGTTTCCTACATGTTTTAATTACAACATAAAAATCCCAACATACTGTTATATGTATTTATTACTCATAACCAGAATTGCACCAATCAGATTACGAATAGGAATAACAAAATGATGTTGAGACAAATAACACCAAAATGATGTTGAACACAGAACAATTCCCTCCTCCCAAAGCATGTATGTGGTGGTGTAAAGAGTGACCAACCAAGATATTTGACAATGGGGTGTCCAAATAATTTAATCCTCTCCTTTCATATAAATCTAGATCACATATAAGAGAGTTTGTAATGCCAAGATAGATTCTAGTCTTCCATTCAATTTTCCATGAAATCTGAATGTTAGGCAGATTTTCTGAAGCTCCTCTGTAGACACACTCCAAGGACACCATGGTAGGGGATGCAACATCTCCCTGAGCATGAAGAGACCTGGGAGGCAAGTGACACAAAGGACTGCATCGCTTTGACAAGTACATTAGGATCACAGATCCTCTTAAGTTTCAAGAAAGGTCAATGCTTTAGCTACATGATACATGGATAAGCATCCAGATAAACAATAAAGTACTTAGAATGAAGTTTACAGAGTTTTTTCCGTCTACTGAAGTAACTTTTAAGGCTTTAAGGAAAGCATTGCACTGGTATTTGCCACAAAACATCCCCGGCTAAGCAGTGATCTGGGACATTGTCCAAGTCAAGAAATCTATGCTAGTGTAGAAATCTTTGGTTGTGGGGTTTGGTTTTTTTTTTCATTTACCAGTGGAGTACTGAATTCCAGAATAAAAAAATGAGGTGGCACAGGGTCTCATATTGAGAATGCTTTGACATTCAAAGACAACTTTGTCAGAAACCTCTCTGAAGTCAAAGTATGTTCTAGGACATGTTGAGAGTCCGCACTGGGTACATGCACAGGTGAACCACTTTGTCTGAATGGACTGCCACAAAAGCAATTCCAAGCCCCCTCTCCAGCAAAACCCTTTCAAGCAGCTCTAGGAAGAAATCACTTGTATCCATTGCCCGCAAGTGGGCTGTTGAAACAGATTTGTTCTAGACACCAAGAAACCCCAGGTTCATCATTAAGACTTGCAGGGCTACAGCTCCCTCTATGTGCTGTGCCTGCCTTGGGAAAAGCTGTATTCACCAGACTGCATCATCCCAGAAGTACCTCTGTGTGTTTTTACTGGTCACACTTGTCTAAAAGTATAATTCAAGCTTGGTTCTCAGCTATGTAGGCTACTTTCTATCTGAAGTCAATATCAGACTTCTGCTTTATGAATCTGCTTGAAAAACCTTATTAGCAGATTAATTAGATCTAGATATTACTCACATCACACAGATGTTTTGTTCTTTAAATAATACAAATTTGCACTAACTCATATCTGAAAATAGCCACAGCAAGGCAGAGAAAAAATGAGTAAAGATACTGAAAGGCAAATTTTTAATTCACTGTATCATTAGTTGGCCATTAAGAAGAAACAGAAAAACAATTAGGAAGTGGAGTGGTAAATAGATGCTACTGAATAACACTCAAGATAATGTCGTATTTCAGCTAAGGTGCCAGCAGGTTTACGCAATGGAGAATGAAAAGACACCTTTCCTTCCATCGTATTTTATTCAGTTTTTCAAATGGCACATTAAAACAAATAAATACATACCTGAGAAGTTAGCTACATGGGTACATTCATCCATTACTCCTTTCATGAACCTTAAAGATTCTCTCTGTAAAGTGTCACTCTTTCTTCTTTTAGTTATCCTGTGTCCTTGTGGGCTGGTGAAGTTTTTATTGCTATTGCTACTGGTTGAAAATGTTTGGTTTATGCACTGCATTTTAGGAGAATCTTGTATTAAGAGTCTTTCTGATGAGGCACTTTTATTTGTGGTAAAGCTGTGAACAGCTTCTCTATATACAGTCTTGTTTGAGGAATCAAGGTCGAACATTCTGGAAGTCACATCCACATCCTCCAGACTGTCCACACTGTCAGGGAAGTTTTTAACAAAGTCTTGTCCCATCTTGAAAGAATCAGTCTAAAGAAAGACATCAGGTAATTTATTAAGGGTTTCTCCTTAAAAATAAGATTAACCAACTGGTTTAAAGATCAACTAAAAAAAACAAAGGAAAAAAAAAAAGATACAAACAGCACTGCTCACAGCACTTGTTATTTTCAGCCTGCATGTCACTTGGTTAAATCCTAATCATCATAATCTCTTGTTAATTTCATTCTACATTTCCGTCAGCTTAGAAAATGCAGGAAGTACTTATATATGGTAGCTTATGATACAAACATTTGCTCTTAATTCTGTATTAACCTCTGAATTTATAACTGCCGTCATTTAAGCTTAAATTTCTGGGCAATAAACAGATACGACCAGGCCTAATTATCAGGCTTAGGACTGAAAAAACTACTGTCTCTAAATACTAGGAAGACACAAGCTGACCATCTTGAAATGTTTTTTCTTTACATTTTGTCTGCCCCATCAGTGTTCATGGAGTATATTTTACTTAAAAATGGCAAACGCCTAAGTAGCTGTCTCCATCCCAGCCCCTCTTCTCCTGTCGTAATATATTTGGAAAAGGACTGTCACAGTGCAAAGAATCTTAGGAAAAAAGTTATTTATCAGAATTGGCTAGAAGACAGTATTGCGACATATAAGCAATTCTGAAAAAGTTCTCACTCCCAATCTAAATGAGCAGTGAGGCAATGAAATTCCCCTTGGGAACAGTCTTTCAACACTAGTCAAAAAGAGTCAAGAAGAAAGCAAAAAAAAATATGCAGACAATAAGTTCTATTTCGTAAGAAGCAAGAAGCCAATTACAAAAGCTCCACCTCACTTTTATCCCAACTGCCTGTGCAATGAAAGTCTAAAGCTGAGGGAGGGCTAGCAGCACACACAGAAACAGAAATAGAGAGACCTAGCACTCTAAACAAACTAGAAAAGTAACCTTAATGTCACTCCATATTAAAAATATTCTACAGTATTAAATATTTGGAAGCAATTGCTTCAAAGGGCAAAAAATCATGTTTTTATATTTACACACCAGGCTATTGGTTTTCCAGACGATAACGCCAATTAGTGGGAAGTATTATCTACAGTTTCAGTGTCTTGATTAAATTCACCTTATGTTGCCGATTACCCTAAAAATGGTCACGGAAAAAACTTGTAGTAAGGGCTATACACACATTGTACAACCAAAATATTAGCTTCTCTCTTTCAGAAGGTTTCCTTGAAAGATTAAATTTATCAAAAGCATAAGGAAACAACAGGCAAACATGTTTTAGCTAACAATTCGCTACTTATACTAGAAGTAAAAAGAAGGTACATTGTTATATTTGCACATGTAAATATTAGCAAATAGGGAAAATAAACTATACTTACTCCACAGTATTCAAGCATTTGAATGATTTCTTCTTCATAAACAGTTTCTGTAAAATATTGTTTCTCTAGCTCTCTCCAGTTCACTGCCTTGCTCAACACACCCTGAGATTATATAAACAAAAGTGTCCAATACACAAGTAAAACCCAGAGATCATTCTAAAATAATGATATACAGAGAAAATGGATCTGTTCCTCTCTGTGACTTAATTTTTCCAGTGGAATTCTGCCCAAGTTTCCAGACAACCCTTAGAACTATTGTAATCAAAGCATAAGCACATATTACAACATAGGACACAAACCCACCTCCCTTTAAAAAACAAACAAAAGAAAAAAAGGAAAAAAAAAAAAGAAGGCAGAAAACAGTCCCACTTAGGGTTTACACACACATAGACTGGGCTAAACCAATGATGGGTGTCAAAGTCAGCCTATTCACTCACCTACCCCAGCAGCAGTAGTAAAAACAGGTACCCCTCATGGTAGCAGCAGCATTATCACCCGACTATTTAAGCCAGGCTTTGAGCAGAAGAAAACATGTTTTCACAGCTTGCTGCCTCACCTTCCCACATCCAGACCAGGGCTCTAATCATTGTCCCACAAACCAGTCCCAGCCCCTAATTCGGTACACGACCCACCGAAGTAGCTCAAAGCCACCTTCCTTATCATGTGTTGTATATCCTGTGCAGGAAGGGTGGGTTTTGCCACTAGTCACTAATAGAGGCCGAAGGGTGATGAGATGCCCTAACTGAAAAGGGGAATGTGGCCAACCCAAACCTTTTTACTTACATATCTGATTACAACCCAAACCTTTTTACTTACATATCTGATTACATTCTAGTATATTAACAAAAATAGATGTTAATTACCGTAGTAAAGACTGCAGAAGCTGTTGACCAGGAAAGACATGGAATCAATGGCAATGGTTTAGGCCAGTTTGTCACTGCCAGTGAAGCCATCTAGAATCAAAGGCATTTATCACATATTTTAATACTGAATTCACAATATGATAAAAAGAACTCTCTCATCTTCAATTTTTTGTTTATACGGTATCAAACAAATACACAGCGACAAAGCAGTCAAGGACTGTGGCAGCTGGATATACTTTCACCTATTCAGAAAATCCAGCCTATTCTTTGGTGATTTCCCTACCAATAAACATTGCTCTGGATAGACTAACTTCAAGACTGAAAGGGTTTTTATTATAAGAATTCCCAATGGAATATTTATTCTGACCTTTTAGTTGTTTAAAACCATGAAAAAAAATCTGTAAAGATTAAGGCAAAATGAAGGCAATCTATGAGGACTATTTAACATTCTAAACTTTTTAAATTTGGATACTGGTAACAAAATTTGGAGGGGAAGTAATTCAGCATGTTAAGTGGACTCTTTTTCTGTCCTTTAAAGTTTAAATTATTATATTTACATCAGTTCTTAGAACATAATTTTGTCAATATTCTGTTTATCCCAGAAAAAAAACAGGGCAAAGCAGCTCAATGTACGGAAGCTCCCAAAATCCTATGTTCTTGACAAGTTTTATTTTATTGCTCTAATCTGAACAACAGTGTAGACCCCTTAAAACAAAATGGTCCATGCCTGTGCTAGATTTTCTAATAAATGGATTTATACAACTGAACTATAATTCTATTCTAATTATTTTTTCTTAATAGAAAGTTACAAGAACACCACATATTTATGTTCTGAGAGCCAGGAAGTCTGACTTCTTTCTTCTTAGTGCCAGCTCTCCCCATCAGTAGAACTAAATGAACACTACCTACCTTCTGTTGTAAAACACATTCTGTAGAAGATCAACATCAAATATTATTTATTTCCCCGGTTTTAAATTGTAGAGGAAATCCTGTAAGTAAGTCAGGACTAGCCAAAACTATATCTTCGTGGACTAAGAAAAACAAATGCCAAAGGAGTTTCCAAACTCACACCCTCAGGTCTTGCCTCCTTCTATACTCATGCTGTATATGACCATTGGTATAGGATACAGTACTCAGTTATTCCCGTAGCATTGCACTGCATTTGAGGTGTCCTGCACAGTTAGTGGTGCGTATACCAGTTTGAGAATTACAAGTAAGACAGAATGTTTAACACAAAAGTTCTTGTTTCAGCAGGGTGACGTTTATGTAAATTGAAGGTGCTTTGCACATTTATGGCAGTTACAAAATTGTGCTTTGGGGGAAAATTATTTTCCTTTCAGTAGACACTACCATTACCAACATTATTTACTTAGCTCCTAACAACAAACAAACAAGGATCAGCGAAACAGAGGTAGGTTGTTTTAATAAGCTTTGTACCTATGTCTCACAGATCAATGATTATCTGTAGACACAGGCAGTAATATTTTAACTGTGTATTAGTAACTCAAGCATCTTACTAATACACTGCTGGTTTAGATTGAGTATGCACAGTGTCGCACACAAAATCTTATCCACCTCACCACAGAAATCTTCTCCAATCAATATCAATGATCAGGGAAAAAAAGATGAGTTGAGAACAGAACTGACACCAAAAGTCACCTCAGTTACAAGATGCCTATAAAGAAGAGGCGTTTCACACAATGCATTCAAACACGAAAGTTTAAGCAAGAAAAATGGAGGAAAAGAGGGAGAACTAGCAGTTGATCAGTATATAACTTCTTTCAGCAAACATTCCTTCCTCCCTTCCTCCTTGTGTAAAAAAAAATAATTATACAAGAAGCTTATATTCTTACTAAGCCTGTCAGGAGATGGCTGACAAAGGGCACTCTGATTTGTCAGTACTTATTGAGGATTATACTAATTCAGCACCACAGAACATGAGAATTGCCAGCAATTTGTTTCTCATGACTCTAAATGTTTATTTTAAAGTACTTCTGAGAAGAACACTATAAAATAAATTATTTCTGTATGCTAAATGATCAAATGAAAAGTTAAAACAAAAATTACTGAACAGGAAATATAAAAGCTTACATGTCCTCCCATGGATATTCCAGTCATCCCTAGTGGTCCATAGCCTTCTCTCTCTAGCCAGTGCAAAAGAGCTGCCGATTCTAGAACAAGAGCTCCTCCCATCACAAACAGGTCCGAGACATTTTTTAAACATGACCGTCTTTTCTCCCCAGAAAAGGAAAATATAGGATTTATTTTCTAAGATTAGATTTTGACTTCTCATCATTCTATACATACTTTTATACAAAGCTGATCACAAATCCAGAGAATTTTGGACCTGAACTCCTGTTGATTCAGCAGGAGAGAAAGCAAGTCCAGATTCTCTGGCACTTGTACTTTTTCATCTAAATGAGGACTAGACACCAGGTAAGCTTCTAATGTAATATCACTGGCAGCCTAGTCTTCTAGAAACAGATATTATCAACATTAGACTCATTAGTAGTAAACTTCTGTCCTGTAATGTTGTAACAGATCTTTAAGAAACAGAATCAAAGTGATACAGTCCTAGACATACACTATCTCATCTGCAGAAACAAACCTTTTTTCTTTTTTTGTTTTTTTTTGTTTTTTTTCTTATTTACCTGTTTTACATCATTGAAAAATTGCACACAACATTTGAAGAGCAATCAGTATGTCGGCTTTGGAAGCACTCATCAGTGTCACTGTAAGACTGAAATCGTAAAGTGGGAAGTTTGTCACAGTACTGAGAAATTCATGTGGTGTACTGCAAAGCATTACAACACACAAAACCCCAAAAAATAGTAGAAAGCTATTCAGCTGAACCATCAGAGGGACTCTAAAAAGTGAAAAAAAGAAAAAAAATACTTTACAGGGCAATTAATACACCTCTAATTTGGGGAGGGGGGCAACAGGGGGGGCGCTGTGCATTTTCAGTATCACACAGTCAGGTTACAAAAGGCCACAGGCCTCTTCTGCCAGCATACAATCACATTTGAGACACTCTGAAGCACAAGGACAAAGCTTACTGTGCAAGCCATAGGAGAAATGAACATAGCTGCTGCAGAGCAGTATTTATAGGCTAATGTAATTCTTTCCTACAGCTTTGTGACGAGATCCCTCAGCCCTCTCCAGCTGCTGCTATATTTATTGAACACTGTTACCAGCATATTAACTAAAACCACTGCTGCTGCTTTGTAACCTTGCATCGAAGAGTGACAATTACTGATTGGGGTGTTAGACCGAGCACTCCCTTTTCAAAAAAACCTTCTCCACATCATACATATACTTAGCTGTCATGCTAGACAACTGAGAATGGAGTTAGAACTATCCTCGCCAAAACATTTAATTTATTCTTCTGCATCAGATCCTCAGTAACTGGGAATAAACCCACCAATGGATGTATTCCAGCACACGCTCTCTCCTGTCACTTTCCTACAATCTTCCGCTTCTAAATGCAGTAATAAATATATATATGGTTAAGCAGTTTCCCTACCAAAGAAGCAATTTTCCAACAATCATCTTAGTAAATGTAATTTACTTTCTTTAAAAAACATGGGGTTTGTGTCAAAATAAATAAAATTCAGCATCTGCTTTGAAAAAACCATACAAACTATTTTTTAATTAAAATTTTCTCCCTAACAGTAATTTTTTTAAGCTTTTGGATTTAGGAAATCCAAATGCTGAAGTCTAAATAAAATCTAGAAAATCTAAAATGTTGTAGTGGGAGACAGTGCTCCTGGTGAAGTCCTAATAGAACAGACAGGTCTAAAAATAAATCAACTTCTATGCGTCTTCTACTCATGTTAAATGTCCAAGTTAGGATTAAAAAGGATTAAAATGCCAACTCATATTTGGACTTTAAGAAATATTGGTAGACTAAATCCACAGCTTTGCCTCAGAGACACATACCCTGCTGAATTCTGTTTATACTCCAGTGGTTCGGAAAACGTGAAAAGCAAAAAAAGACAGGACTGCCTGATTAGGCATCTAAATTCACATTTACGGAACTGACTAAGAAAGCAAGTCCTGTAAAATATTGAATATTACATAGGTTCCACTGAATAACAAACAAGCAACACCAGATTTATGTGTCTGATTGTAAATCCTTAAAATATCTTGGAAGACCAAAGTCTTAGCAATTGTAACAGGAAAATACACTATTTGCCCAAAGATTATTCACAGTTGACTGAAATATAATTGCAGCATTTGTATATGCACAGTTGTGAATCAGGTGCTTGCATTCACACAACTTCCTGGCATCTTGCTCTATACTGCAAGTTCATTTTGTGCAAACTTTCCTGATCACTGTAATCTCTTAACACAAAAAATGACAAAGTAGTCTAGCAAA
The DNA here is from genome assembly GCA_018403395.1 of Gorsachius goisagi. NCBI lineage: Eukaryota > Metazoa > Chordata > Aves > Pelecaniformes > Ardeidae > Gorsachius > Gorsachius goisagi. The sequence continues at coordinate 15,596 of BOSO01004769.1, forward strand.
GCGTAGACAATTTCACATTAGCAGTTTACAAGTGGTCCATGCTTGAGATTTTTTTTTTCTTAATAAGCTATCAAAGTTTATATTACTTCGAGCTTCCTGAGAAAAAGACAGTATCCATGAATGTAACAGTAATACTTACAACTGATCCTTAGGTTTTCTACAGCCATGTAGAAGACTCAAGTTAAAGAAAGTAAAAAATTTCTATATAAAAACTGGCAATTAAAACAAAAAATAAAGTAAAATAAAATAAATCACATACATAAATAGCATGGATTAATTAAAATTTGGAACTTAAATTCCAAATGTATAACTGGTAATAAATCAAATTAAATGTAGTTTGATGATGTAGTTTGCAGTATAAGATTTTACTTTTGTCAGGTATATGGGTAGGAAAAAAGTGTAGGCAGAGATCCTATTTAATAAAAACAGAGTAACAGTGTTGTAGAAGTTACTAATGAGTTGATGACAGGACAGAATTTAACTTTTTTTTTTAAAAACAAATATTAAATGGTAGCAGTAAGTTTCTCAAAAGTACCCAAGGTACCAGAGGGTTGCATTTGAGAAGGGAAGGCAGGACAGGCAACTTTCTTTTTTGTCATTAATACATCCAGAAGTCACACAATGAATGCATAGTTTTCACTCTGTACAGCTAAAGGAACTGTATCAGTACTTTGATCAGTACACAGATTCATATCAGAACTTTTACTCTAGTGACTACAGTAAGAAGCTGTAGAAGGCATTTTCCAAAAAAATCAAAAAATCTATACTCGGTGTGGAAGCAGCATTTTATATTAACTGCGTTCAACATTGTGTTTCATGCAACGGTCATACTTTGCTCTTTGCTTCTTATCTACTGAGAAGTCCACTGGAAACTGATCCACAAAGTACATATTATCCCAGTGAGAGAAGTCTTCTTCCTTCTGGAGAGAATGTTAAGAATAACTACCGTGCTTTCCACAAAAGGATATAATACGGATTTTCTAGCAACAGGGAAGCCATACAGGCTTCTTTTATCATTGGGCGTGCCATTAATGTGCGTCTCCTCCAGAAGTGCTAAAGATAAGATGTACAAACATGTATTAAGATAAAATCTGATTATTTAATTTCTCGATAACAATCAATTTTACATTTTACAGACTTACATGATCTCCAGTGCCTGCTAAATGAATGCAGACGGGTCTGTGTTTGCTATTCCATCTTCTGGGTATGATGAACTGAAATCTGTAACAAACAAACACATATTTTAGCAAAGTAAGTTTATCTATTTACAAGTTGCACCAGAGAAATGAATCTTAAAAAAAAAAAAAAAAAGACAACAGAGTAAAGTATTTTCATAACCTATGCAGGCAAACTGCCAGCAATTCAGCAATATCACTTTTCATAAACACATCCAGAAGAAAGGAATCCGAAAGTAGGGCAGAATAAATGGCAAACAAGAGAAGGAGCCAAGCTGAAAGATCATGTTCCTAAAAAAGACCACTACTTCATCATCACAATTTAAATTTTGCAGAGGGGAGAAACGGAACTTCAGATGAAGGGCAGCCTATAGGCAGCACTGCTATTTTTCTCTCCTGAGGGCACAACAGCTGAAACTGAAGATTGAGGTGAGCAATATATTTAAATTAAAAAAAAAAGAAAAATCAAAAATTCAACGTGCAAACCATGAAACTATTCTATACACACAACATCAATCACTTAGTGTCTTCTGCTGCTACTCAAGTTATTTACAGTCTAACTACTAGGGAAAAAAAAAATAAAATCACTTCTGAGCCACTAGTATTTTCCCCATGAGACAGAGCACTGTTACCTACAACAGTGTTACACTTCAGAAAAAAATACTCACACAAAGCACAACAACCTTAAGGGAAATTTGTAGAGCATTTCAAAACTGTAACAATACTGTCCGACGTAACAATTAGCATAACTTGACTACAAACTGTAAGAAAACATAGATAAGGAAACATTATTTTCCAGTGTGGTACTAATTAATCCAATAATGTTAAGAGACAGTTTCTTTCTCTAATCAATGGAGAGGTGGAAGAGAACTGGTATTTTGACTATCAAACTTTTTCTGACATTCCTTAGTGCTACATGTTGAAGTACACATAAAACCATCAACCAGTAATACTGATAAAATTGACAATGCCAGTATCAACTTGAGCTGACAAACCTTTATGTTTAATTTTTAAGTTATTAAACAAAGTTTGGGAAAAAAAATCCATCATTAAAGTTTAGCTCAAAACTAAAAGCAAACAGAAATCATGCTCACTTTCAAAACCCGCTCCTCAACAACAAAGCAGTGTTAGTGTGAAACCAGGAAAAATGCCATTAGCATCTTCTGACTATGAGGGATCATCCAGCTTTCTGTGAGGATGGTTTTTTTTCAGCTTGCCAAGTAAGAAAGGCACCAGATTCTCTTGCTACAATTAAATGAACTTACTACTTCAGTACACATACAGTATTTTTGCATTCAGTGTAAATGGAAGGCTAGAATGGTTCCTTCGAATACAATATAACATGCTTCTTTCATACAAATAGCTTCTCCTGCTACGTACAAAACAAACCACTGTCCTGGCTATAGTATCTTTTATTTCCAGCATCCTGCTCATTTGGAAAAAAACCCAAAAAGATAATTTAAAAAACCACAGGGTATTCCACAGCTTTGTGCAAGACGATTTCTACACTCAAAAACCCTCACAAAACCCCAAACCAGAAGTCCCCTTAAAGCATCACATGAATAAGATTTATTTTCACTTCTGAGCTCAAAATCTACTTCAACACATTAGTACAAAAACGTTTGAAATATTTGACAGATAATTTGTGTTACAATAAAACTACTTACAGACCATTCTTATTTCTCTGCAATACTAGTTTCAGAAAGGAAACACCACTTGGTTTCTCTTACCTTGCTACAAGAGATTCAACTGGCAGGATACCTGGGACATAATGAGCCAATGGGGAAATGAAGTGCCCCTCAAGGATTTTACAGTCGGATTGCTCCTCAACCTACAGACAGAATAGGATGATAGCAGTGTATTTCATATCAGTGTTTACCTTGCTCTGAGAGTCAATCTCTTAAAGTAGAAGAATTTGTTACAGGATAAAAATGTACTTAAAAAAAACGAAAACTGAGGTCTATCTCAAATATAGGGATACATGTGTTATCAACACATTTGTTTCAAACTTTGCTTTTATTAAATGATCTATTAACGGAATCAAGTGTAATGCTGTCTCATTTTAAATAACTTCCGTAACACATACTAAGTTTTGAGCTTTTTTGAGCTTTACACCCCAACTATTGTGTTACTGGGGAAAAAATAAAGCAGTATCTGTATAACCACTGCTTTATTCTCTCAGTTTCCTTCTGTTCTCTAATAGTAGCCAATGTGACTGCTCCTTTTCCCATCCCTTCCAACCTTGTTTCACGTTTTTGACATTGCCTCCTAATGCTATCCACAACAGCTCAATTAAAAAAAAAAAAAAATCTAACAGCAAACTGTTAAAGTATTTAGCTTGCCACAGCATTCACCACCAGTGCATATGTTTGACTTTAGAACTACTCTTCATTTCCACGTCCCTATTCACATTTTCTAGAATGAAAAGCCTTCAGGGCAATGATTACTTCTACCTGCACACCTCACCTGGAAACACAGGGTCTCCTTTTTGCAATCAAGAGCATTCAAGAACTCATGCTACACTGATTTCTTTTACCTCTACAGCCTCATGTCCTCCTCCCTCACAGATAAATTCTAATATCCTTTTTTGATACAGAGCAACTGGGAACATCAATGAAGCCAGTTAATGCCACCTGTTAGAGAACTGAATATTGTCAGAGGTGCATTCACTACCCTATCTCTATATAATCCCAAACTCAAGTCCCCAGTTGCCAATCCCAGCAGCTGTGATAATACCAGATATCAAGAAAATGTAGATTCACATGACATCAAGATTCAATTATTCTATCCCATAAAAGCAGCCTGATGAGCACTAAGCTGATTTCACCTTTATATGCCATCAGAAAAAAAAAAATCAGTTAAACTGCATAATTTCTTGCTTTTAAGTACCTTGTCAATGAATACTGGGTAATCTTTCGAAACCAGCGTCTGGCATTTTTCCCTGTTTCCAATAATCTTTCTGAATTCAAATATTCTGTTGAAAGGAAACAAGTAGAGAAGATTCAACTTTAAATCTAAAAGAAAGAGAAGATACATGTATAAAAAAAAATTTCAGAAGCTAAAGTAAGCCACAAACAAAATAAAATTTATGAAGCCAGCTCTGCATTTACAGAGTAATCAGGCTACCATAGGGTAGGTATACAATGTTTTTAAGTTAAAAAAAAAAGGCTCAGGAACATTGCTTGTGGTTACACAGCTCTTAAATAGTATTTTACACCTGATATCTTGAAAACTTATGTCTTAATTTGGCCCTGAAAAAGTACATAGCAACCTCCTACACTTACACATCCTTGTAGCCGCCACACTGGGGCAATACAGACTGAACAGGTGAAAAACAGGTTGGACCAGCAACATCAAAGCGTTGTTGCCTATGATCTGAAACAAGTTACTAGCAGCACTTAGGGAAGTTCACAAATCACAGAAACTGGAGGGTGAGGTTGATAGCTGGAAGGTAGAGCTAGCATTCAGAGCGACCTGGGTAAGCTGGAGGAACAGGTCAACAAACATCCTAAAGCTCAAAAATAAAACTGCAAATTTTGCATGTAGGACAGAACAGCCTGCCGCAACAATACAGGCTGGGAACTTCCGAGCAAGGCAGCAGCTCTGCAGGAAAAGGCACGGGGTTTCTGATGGACAGCAAACTGAACAGTTTGAGCAGAGTCAGCAGCACACTCTTGCAGCTAGGAAGACCAATAGCAGAACATCTGCATTTAGCAAAAGAGCAGCCAGCAGGCCAAGGGAATGGGATTTGCATTGCCTGGGGAACAGAAAGCTAAGGGGCAAATCTAGTTGCTTTCTTCTGCTACTTAAACGGACTGCAGAGTCTTACAGAGAAAATGAAACAGATACGCAGTGAAAGGACAAGAAGCAATGGTTGTGTGTTGCAACATAAGAAATTCCTACTGGAACATAGTGAGAGATTTTTTTCACAGTGATAGTGGTCCAAGCACCGGAAAAGATTGCCCAGAGAAACCATGAATAACCTCTACTCTCAAGGGACTTTCAATATTCAAATGGATGATGTGCCAAGTGACTTAACTAAGTTAGCTTTGTTTTGAATATGGATTTGGACTAGATGCCCTCAAGATGGCCCTCTCAGCCTTAAATACTCCATGCTACGAATAACTTGCTCATTCTTATGGTTGTAAATACACACAATGATGTTACCCGACCGACTAAAACAGTAAGATTTGGGTGGAAAGTACAGAACGGTGTAATGGGAATGATCTGTTCCACCTTCCAAACACCAGAGAAAAACAGAAGAAAGGACTGAAAGAAAAGCCAGTTTACCACCATATCAAAAACAGCTCTATCATACAGCCTTTGCTTTTCTTATACAGAACAGTAAGCACATTAACTAGTTCTGAGAAAAAAATGGCAAAGGTATGAGACCTTGAGTGTGGAGGGTAAGCTAAATGAAAAGATGTTTTGCTTGGCACTAAATCCTCTAAAAATACCGCATTTATATATTTCTTCTGCAAGGCTGAATCTTGCGTGTGTTGAGGAATTTCAACTCTCGCTAATGAGTTGAGGATAAAGCATTAGGCTATCAACAGTCATCACATTAAGGGTGTGCACACAAAACTTCAGATTACATCTAGGCAGGGTAGTCTGTAATATCAGTCCATCTCAGTTAATGCTTGTAGAAGGAATTTAGTAATTTCTTCTAATGGAGCTTCACAGTGATCCATTAAAAAAAAAAAAAACAAACAACCAAAAAACAGACTGTTTCTGGCATGATAGGGCATGCATACAAGGGAGTAGTACTCCCTCTTCCCACTCTCCAGTGTGAGGAGTCAGGAGGCGGCAGTATTCTTCCTTCTTCATCCAGGTGAAGCCAGGCTGCTGGGGAACCCCTCATTTTCTTCCCATTCAGGGGCAATACACAGAACAAATTCTTCTTCCACTTTTCAGACCAGCAAGCCTACCTCACATTTCCCCCATAGCTCACATGAGAGTTTTTTCCCTCCACTATGAAAAAGGAAGAGCCACAGCTGATACCATTACTACCAGCAATGCTTCTTTATTGCTGTTTGACATTAGTGTGATTACCCTCACAGACCCCGTGCGAGAGAAGACCCTTGCCTAGTATTATAATAACGAACAGTAGAATTAAGTCACAAGTTCCCCTATATAGATAACAATTGTGTTGGGAGGAGATGGGGCGTGAAACTTCATCGTGCCTCACCAAGAACCTAAAAGTTTTTAAGAGAGGGTTTTGATAACATTAAAATGTCCCATTTCAGGTACACACAACAGAACACAGAAATGCTGCAATCAAAACAAAACCCACTTGTTTTTGTTATTCCAACAAAAATAAACTGACCATTTTAAAAATCCACCACTAATTTTTCATGAAAGTCTGCTACTTAAGAAAAACATCAACTGAAGACAGACATACAAAGCAATCCAAGTGCCATTTCAAGACGTTTCACTTGAACTTAAAAACAAAAACCAACCTCCCCATAACTCCGCTGCTATCTGCAGTGAACAAAATTTTATTTCAGTATTTTTTTAAATTTTCTTTATTGATTTTCAAATACATAAGAATTAGCTTATTAAACACAGATTTATCATTTTCTATTTAAATGCTACATGATGCAGAATATATATATTCATTCACTTAATTTTTAAACTTTAGAAATGCAAGTGCTCAACTTCTAGGTGTTACTTATAATAACAACTAGCAAAAATCAGCACACATTTTAAAATTAAGAGGTACTTCCGTTTTTCAGCCAGTATTTAAAAATTAAGAGGTACTTCCAAGACACCTAAGAAGAACGAGTTTATTACTTTGGGACAGGAGAGAAACTTCTGATTACATCTTACATGTGTAAAGCTCATTATTATTAAGAAGTTATAGAAAGCTAGCAAGATCCTCTTTAATATTAAACGGAGAATTACTCTGCAAAAATTCAGCATTTTTTGTTTGTAGAAAACACTTTTCAGAGATGCTGCTTGAAATATGTTGTCATATACGCATTAGTGAAAAAAGTAATTGGACACACATATGTCAAGAACAGCCTCTTAAACACAAACGTTTAGCAAACCCCTTTAAGATTTCTTTTAAATCCAGCTCCTCCCTTGCTATGGAAACACAAACTCTAACACGTTGGGGGTTTTTAAAATACAGGATAGTAACAATTGTTGGTGCTTCAAGGGTTGTTTTTTTTCTTTTAATATAAAGTACTATTTATGCTGTTATTTTTTAACAAGTCACCTTTTCAGATCCTCTGGTTTTCCCCATCCTCTGATGAAAAGTTTAGTAAGGAGAAGCTTTCTGTACAAGACATCTAATTTACTTACACCCATTAGCAGCAAACTGACATCTAGAAAAAAGAACAGGTAAAAACAAGGCAGTTTAAGTAGAAGTTCACTGATTGCAAAGTAGGTTGTTATTCTGCTATCTGTATTAATGAAAAGCCATACCATTTTATTCCAAGGAAGTTAACCTTGACATTCAAGTAAGTTCTTTTCATTTTAAATAAAATACAAAGACAGTTAACACAAACTCTGACTTTTTCAGAAAAGTAATTTAGGTGTAAGGATTTAACATGCCTAATATAACCAGAAATTAATCACATAATTGATGGAAAGCCAACTGAAGAGGCACATAAGGTCACAGAACTCTATCTTCAATCAGTCCTTACTGTATTTTACTTGAATCCATAAAACAAATAATAGCATTGATCTCTGTCCTGTCAATATAGCTATGATGGCAAAAACTTTTCAGTCAATGGGAGTTTTTATAAACACATGTCAGAATAGAAGCTTGAAATAATATTTGGTTTTAACCAACTAGAAGACTAGATCTCTAGCTAGATAATTATTAATTTATTAAAAAAGGGGGGGGGGAAAGTAGCTCCAGTCACTGATGCAGAGAAGGTTTATTTTTGTAAGCTTGTCTTCACTGGTGTCTTAAGCATCTATCCTAAACCTTTTTTTATCCATTCCTTTCCAATTTTCACCAACTCATTTCTTACGGTTTTGAAAACGATGCTCCCACGCCCTTCAGGGAAGAAATCACGCCTTCAAAATCCTTACCAGTGTAATTTCTCTTTCATCAAATACACTAGCTCAAATATAGCTAAAGCCAACAAGATTTTAGGCAAGCTGAGTATTATTTTCAAAGCAATACTTACTGAAGCGAACAAGAAGCCACTATTGTGCTCTTCCAATGAGGAAGGGGGGGTGGGGTGGGGTGGGGAAGAGAGAACACTCTCAAATTTGGTTTCTTGGTCAGCAGGATACAGGTTATTCAATTAAAAAAAAAAAAAACAGAAAAAAACCCCACAGGTCCGGGATCTGTGCACACCTAAGAGAACAAAAAATTTAATAAACAAAGACTTGGTTAGTAAGTTACCTTCAACTACTTTCTAGTATTTCCAGATCTCTCCATATTAAATAGTTGTCATCACACTCCAAAAGAGTGTAATTTAATTTGTGGGGGTTTTCTTGTGTTTTAATCCAAAATTAATTTATTCTGCCACACTGTAATATGGTCGTTCTTAAAATAAACTTGTCTGACTATAACAAGTTAAAATTACAGAATCACAGGGGTCGGAAGGGACCTCAGGAGATCATCTAGTCCAACCCCCCTGCTAAAGCAGGTTCTCCTAGAGCATGTTACACAGGACTTCGTCCAGGCGGGCTTTGAGTATTACCAGAGAAGGAGACTCCACAACCCCCTGGGCAGCCTGGGCCAGGGCTCTGTCACCCTCAGAGTAAAGAAGTTTTTCCTCATATTCAACTGAAACCTCTTCTGTTTCAGTTTGTGTCCACTGCCCCTTGTCCTGTCGCTGGGCACCACTGCAAAGAGACTGCTTCCGTCCTTCTGACTTCCACCCTTAAGATATTTTTATGTGTTGATGAGGTCCCCTCTCAGTCTTCTCTTCTTCAGGCTGAACAAGCCCAACTCTCTCAGCCTTTCCTCATAGAGGAGATGCTCCAGTCCCTTTATCATCCTAGTTGCTCTCCTCTGGACACTTTCTAGGAGTTCCTCATCTTTCTTGAGCTGGGGAGCCCAGAACTGGACACAGTACTCCAGGTGGGGTCTCACCAGGGCAGAGTAGAGGGGGAGGATAACCTCCCTCAACCTGTTGGCCACACTCCTCTTAATGCACCCCAGGATACCATTGGCCTTCTTGGCAACAAGGGCACACTGCTGGCTCATGGTCAGCTTGTCATCCACCAGGACTCCTCGGTCCCTCTCGGCAGAGATGCTTTCCAGCAGGTCAGCCCCCAGCCTGCACTGGTGCATGGGGTTCGACCTCCCCAGGTGCAGCACTCGGCACTTGCCCTTGTTGAATTTCATCATGTTCCTCTGGTTATAGAATCATAACCTCAAAACGATCTCTTTCCTTGCCCACTCTGGAGATATCCATTGACCTCAACGTGCTGTTGAAGTGTCCGACAGGAAATGTTTGCTAGCCCTGCAAGGTCCCTCCTCTGCTTTCTGGAGCAGGGGGACAGCTTGGAGTTTTCCTGGTGGTGGGACAGGGACAGCAAAACAGAATGGACCCTCTATGGAGCTGGGAAGACAGTTCAGAGTGAGTACACACAAGAGTCAATTATGCTGTCAAAAATACACTAAAACTAGATCTGCAGTTCTATCAGTACACTGCTTACCAGTCATTGTGAAAAGAAATTTCAATTAATGTTTTGATGCTTAACAAAGCAGCCTTGAATGTTTTATTTAGTTGTTTGTTGTTTTGTTTTATAAAATCCCCTCCAAAATAAAAACTAAGTAAGAGAGAAAACATGAAGATGTTGATTTTGCTGCGAGTTCAAAGGCTGGCCTGATGAGCTCTCTCTCTTGTACCAAGGGAATGCCAAAACAAGTTCCTAGACAAGTACATTATATTTAAATGCAACATTGATTGAGGTGAAAGGGTTGTCTCATCCTGTATTCTATTTCATTGACTGAATAAAGACTCTAAAGTAATTCAGAATATTCACTTAATCAGATTCAAGATTAAACTACTACTGGAAAGAGTGCACAAAACACTAAACCAAAAAAAATATTCCAAGTACGTTAAGTACATTGTGTAGAACTTCTCAGAAATATTACTCAGAAATATTATGACCCCTATTTTAATAGGGGTCATCCTCCCATTTTGCTTATTTTAGTAACAAAAGGGTAGGACATGCTTCGGTCACTGCCCATCAATGTTTACATGCAAAGACAATTACAAATATTTTTACTGTCAGAAAAGGCAAATCCAGCTGTTGGAGGCTGAAGTTTTATAACTTCACAGTAGAAGTCAAGAGTGTATTTTAGCAGTGAGTTTGAACTTGAGAAAAGAATCAGCAGAGCTTGTTTCGGAATGTGACTGGATTTCTGCCACTTGCTACCACACGCATCACATCATGATCCCTTTGTAAGACAGGTCAGCTAGCAGCAGTGACCTGAGAAAGATGCCGCATAGCTGTGTAGCCCAAGAAACAGTACCAGTGTTACAAATATTCAATGAGTATATTACTAACAGAGTAAGCTTCACATAATTGTAAGTTGGGAATAGAAATTGTGGCAGATACACTAAAAAGTGATCCACTAACAAAAAAAAAAAAAACCAAAAAACCCTGTATTCTAAAAGAGTATTTTCCAGAGAAGACGACAAGGAAGCCTAGAGATAAGTTATAACTAGGCTCTTGCTCTAGGAAGAGCTTTTTTCTTTGCTTCCAGAGCCCTCAGACTACATATTAACAGTAAATTTTTGGTGTGTACACTTATTTCATAGAAACAGACGCAAAAGTTCATCCAAAATCCAACACAGAAAAGGTCAGCTGTTCCTTTTTATTCAGTGCATACAGCTCCAGTTACAAGAAAAACACCACTAGGAAGTACATAAAGACTTCACTAAAGGGCCAGACTACTGCTTCTACATGTGAATATGAAACAGCTCCCACCAAGAAGCCAAGGTGAAAAAGCCAAGGTATACCTATTTTAGAAGGCCTGTTACTTTTTGTAAAAATCTCTCTTCCCATCAGTGCCAGGCCATGCGTTCCCCCCCCCCCCCCCTTTTCCCTCCAAGAGAAGACAGACCCAAAGAAAATACCAGGGAAGTCACGGCGACAAGCCAGAAACAAGCCCCACCACAGTTTCACAGGAGGGGGTGCAGAGGAGCCTGCAGATAAACACCGGGGCCTAAGCCAGAAGCGCTACCCCGGCCGCCGAGCAGCTCCCTGCCGCTGCCTACCTGCCTCTCCTCCACTCGCTCTGGCTTCGGCTATCGGCGGACGGGGCGCCCAACCCGAACACGTACCGGTCCAAAGTGCAGGGCTCAGCAGACGGTGCCCCGCCGGCCCCAGACGGGCCCCCGCCCCAGCCTCACTGGCGGCTTGCGGAAACCCCCCTCAGGGCGCCCAGCCCTCGGCTCGCCCCGAGCGGGACCCAGGCGCTCCCCCGAGCGGCCGCGGAAAGGGGTGGGGGGAGGTGGGCGTGGCCCAAGGCCCCGTTAACGCCCCGAGGCGCGGCGGGGACACGGACACCCGCGCCCCCTCAGCGCCCAGCGGCCCGCCGGACATCGAGTCCGTCCCCCCTGCGCCAGGACAGGGGCCGGTAGCCCGCCATGAAGCGAAGCCACCTCAGCCGGCGGCGGGGACGCGCCCGCCGGGGCTGGAGACAGCCAGGATGGAAGAGCCGCAGCGGGGCACGGCTCCTCCTCGCCCTCAGCCGAAAGCCGCAGGGAGACCAACCGCCGCTTCCCGGGCGGGCGGGCTGGCCGGCAGGCGGCCCCTCCTTCCCTTCCCGCCCGTCCGCCCTCGCGAAGGTCACTCACCCGACGGCCCGGCGCTGGGGCACCACATGGGCGGGCGGGCGGCAGGGAGGGGGGAAAAAGGGCGGGAACGGGCGGGCCTCACGCGTGGGCGCGCGCACGTACGCAGGCGCTCGGCGGAGAGGGGCGGGAGGCCGCTGGCCCCGCCCCATGCGCGTGACCAGTGCGCCCCGCCCCGCCCCGCCCCGCCGCGTCTCGCGCTCGGCGGGCTCCGCGGCGGTTGGCGGAGGCCTTCGGGGCCTCGCGCCCGGCCGGCAACGCCCACCAGCGGCGGAGGCGCGAAGGGCGGCTGGGAGGGGCCGGGGCCGGGGCCGGGGGGGGGGGCGGATCCCGGCAGTACCGGGCTCGGGAGCGGCCGTGGTTGAGAATGGCGGCCGCTGTCTCCAGTCCGGAGGCGGCTGCGGAGGGACGGGAGCCTTTGCTGAGTCCCGGAGAGGCGCCGGAGGAGGAGGAGAGCAGGTAGGAGCTGGTTGCTCCCCACGCCCCCTCCTTTCTGAGGCGGTGAGGCGACTCCTTGGGCCGCGGGGAGCCGCGCCAGCAAGCGCCTGCCCTCCCTCCCTGCTCCCGGGGGGGTCGGTCGAGGCGACGCCCCCCACGAGTCACCGGAGGAGCCACCCGTGGGTGACGGGTCCCTCTCCCACCTGCGGGGATGGCTTTACCCCGCAAGGGAAGCCCCAGCCTGAGAGAAACTGCCCGCCTGGGGAGCCGGCGGCGGGGAGACGGAGCGAGCCGCCTTCCCCAAGCGCCCTGGTAGCCTGGAACCCCGGCGCCCTCTCGGGACTCGGGGACGGGAGCGGGGCGCGGCGGGGGCCGCTGACGGCGGCTGCTTCCGTCTGTCAAAAAACCAACGCGCTCGCTTGGGAAGTTTATAAAAAGCATAAAACTCGGATTATTGCGGTGCTGAAGTCTCGGTGTTTTAATAGCGCTTTTCCCGTCACTGGCGTTTTTCCTTCTGTCAGGAAAACAACAGCACCTTGGCTCCGTAAGGGCGGCCGCTGCTGCTGCCGCCTCTGCTGAAGTGTTCTCACACGTGAAGCGTTCCTCTTGATTCCGCTGAAAACTTGAAAGGAGCCAAGCATAGCATTTGCGTAGCATATGCGAGAGTTTGACTGACTTTCCTGTGCGTGAGAGCAATAAGATTACAAAGTACATTTAGAAACATAAGTTTATGTGGGTAGAAGTTTCATTGACCCCAAGACACTTCAACGGTGTAAACGTTTCTGAAGAAAAAAATGTACAAATCATCATGTGGAATAGCTATACCGGCTTTAAAATTGCGTGTATGCCTAAATCTGTATATGATCTATATAAACAATGTTCATAAATTACGCTCAGGCATATATAACCTAGGTCTGCATCTTTTGGACAGAGGTTACTTTGTTTAGAATACTTCAAAAGAAGTGAAGAACCCTGAAATGTTCTTGCTTCTGAAAAAGTACAGCGGTCTCAGAAGGTGCTACTGAATTTTAGAAAAGTAACTTACTGCTCATGAAGTTTGTAACTTCTATTTTAAAATTTTTTGCAGCCCTTACAGTCTTCAGCAATATCTTTTACACACATCTTTTACATTGTATAGTTATTTTCTCATGGTAAGAATAGACTGGCCATACCTTTTGGACTCATCAATAGTAATTTGGGGTTTTTTTGCTTTAAAGTCATGGTTCTGAGATGATATCTGGTGTTTCATGGTGCAATACGTATTTCCTAAAGCCTTCACGTGATGTCTGTGATACTCCAAAGTGTCTATGCAAAGAGATTGCGGAATTAAAGATCTCTCTAGATAAAGGTGTCTTTGTGTAATGTGGTACGTGCAATGGTACGTGATAGCATTTCTATTAGGTTTTTGATCTGTCAATCTAGTATTTTTCAGTGAAAATTTTGCTTGCTTGTAAAATAAATTGTGTTCTTTGCAAGTCCATTCCTCCATAGCAATTTACACAGTTTTATTGAGAGATTTGTGAAAAATGTTTTCAATGTCCTGTGGGAACAACTAGAAGAGAATCTGATGATGATTTCTTTCTCTCTTGACTTTTGGTTCAAAAACAGGGATGTTGTGGAAACCCAAGAGCATTATAAAAGCAGGTGGCGATCCATCTGGATTATGTATCTTACTATGTTTCTCAGTAGTGTAGGTGAGTAAACACAGGTGGATTTCAATGTTATTTGCTTACTGAATAAATTTTGGTTTGAAAATTACAGGGTGTTCTAGATTTCAATTACATAGCTCCTTTAATGCTACTGTTCTTTTATAAGCTTAAAAAAGTAGGTTTTCTGCTTCTTCAAAAGAGAAGGTATGACTAGCAAATCAAACAAAAAGTTACATTTAACAAGATAAGTTAAATAATACTCTGGTTTGAGACTAAATAACATATACTTCGCCCTTTATTTTATGGCTTTGTAATAGGTTGGGGTAAAAGGTAGTGGCAAAGTAAGGTTATTGTTCAGAACCAAACAAAACAAAGGTCACACTTTTATCATCCCAAGTGAAACTTCTAGGGTATGAAAATAGAAATAATGTTGACTTCTTAAAGAGGCAAGATCTTTGTGGGAACGTGTGTTATCTGTTTCAAAATGTGTATGAGAGTTTGTTTTCTCCTACGGGATTTTGCATCTCCACTACACTACTGTTTCATTCCTAAATAACTGTCCCTGGAAACAAGACTTCTGGTGATTTTCTGTGCGCCTAAAAATGATCTTGAAAATAATAGGATGCTTCAGTGATTTTAAATTTTTTTTTTAATTTGAGGAATTCAAATTTCTTTGATAAACAAGTACAAATATGTCAGCATATCAGGAAATTCTTTTTACTCTGCGGATCTTGTCTTTCCACTGGGAGAAAAAAATCCCATGCAGTTTGCTTGGCACATCAGTATTCTTTTCATAGGAGTTTTTTTGTTTAGTGTGTATGCACCTATAAAATGTCCTTTTAAAATAGTTCTTCCTGTTAGGAGGAATTATCCTTAAAAAAAGCACAAAATACATAGGCTTTTTTTTCAGGTGACAGACTGATGCACAGTTTTAGACTATAGTACACTTGGAGCAGAAGAATTAACCTGTAGTAACTGTTTCAGTAAGGCGAGTTACTTATAAACACGGCAAATAAAGTAACTTCAGTTATGTTTTTACTGCATTGCAGGTTTCTCAATTGTAATTATGTCTGTGTGGCCATATCTCCAAAAGGTTTGTAAATACATTTTTTTTAAATAATAAGAAAAGAAGACTTTTGCTCAGGAAGTATGTAATACAAAACTTGGCATTTTATTTAGGAAAAGAAACAGTAAAGGGAAGTGTGTGGTTATAAGATACTTTTATTTTGCCATCCACTCAGACAGCTTTCGTTATTTCATGTAAAATCTGTCAGCTGATTTCCTGAATTGATAAAGGTACATCATAATCCAGAAATGTTTGGTTTTCCAGTATAATTTCACTGTTTTCTTGGACAGTGAATCAATAGAAATCTCTTTATCTGAATGCATTTGTAGTGTTAAAACATAATATACAAGGCTTGTCTGCATTTTGGGAAAAAAAAGAAAAAAGGAAATTGAAGGTAGAAATTGCTCTGTAAATGTCAGACAGTTGCACATAGACCTTCTTGATAATCTTAGCAGGGAATTGCCTGTGTTTCTTGGTAGTGTTTTTTTGCTCTCTTTGTCTCATTCTTGTTAAAAGTGGCATAAAAGGTCTCTGAGACTTTAATTTCATCTGTGCTAGGATTTTACTGCTCTTAGAACTGTAGAAGGCAGTTGCAAATACAAATTTGGAAGAACATAGCCTGGGCGGGGTCCTAGAGGTATCATTAAAATTGGGGCTGGTGCTGAATTCTTGGAAAAGGAAATGCATCATCCATCAGCCTTGTAACTCAGGATGAATTCAAGCATGTGCAGAGATGACTCAAGTCACTCCTTGCTCCTGGCGTGTAAACTGTCAGTTCCGAAGTTATGTCCATAGCCTATAATACCATCAGTGCTGCATGAAAACTATCTGAGTTTGCGGCAGTCTCGGAAGCAAAGCACTTTTTATTGTTTTGGTGCATTGCTGGAGACAGTTAGCCAAGGTTTATTGCCCCGGACAAAGTACTACATGAAAACAACTGCTTCTGAGATCCGGAATGGTGTATTTATATTAAAAACAGCACAATGCCATGCAGACACACTAATTTGTTTAGCGATAGCTTAGGTTTGACACTGCATTGCCTGGTGCTATATACCCTCAGCATTACAGTGCAGAGTCTTAGGTATTTCAGGTACCGATTCTAGAATGGTTTTGTTGATATTAGAAAATACTATACTACTTTACCCATAGAATTCATACATTTGTTTCTGCAGATTGATCCAACCGCAGATGCGAGTTTCTTGGGCTGGATTATAGCTTCATATAGTATTGGCCAAATGGTTGCCTCTCCCCTGTTTGGCTTGTGGTCCAATTACAGGCCAAGGAGAGAACCTCTTGTGGTTTCAACTGCTATTTCGGTAGCTGCTAACTGTCTTTATGCCTACGTCCATGTACCTCACTCACACAACAAATACTACATGCTGACAGCACGTGCTCTTGTGGGATTTGGAGCAGGTAACCACAGCAGAATTTATGTTTCTGAAAATGACTGCATTCTATGTCTTACATAAGGTAGTTAACATATTTTAGTACCAGATTTACCATTATGTGTGTGATAACGTATTAATGAACAAAGCAAAGAGTCGGCCAGTACTAGTTTATAATAAAATTGTGTGATTGTGCAGTTGTGTATAAATACTAGAAGGAGTGTTGGGGTTTATTTTCTTGCAAAATAAGTAAAAAACCCTCTAAAATAAATATAATTGGATAATTTAAGAATATAATTTAGTATTTACATGAACACTTTCTTGGTTTTGTTTTTTTAAGGAAACGTGGCTGTAGTTCGATCATATATTGCAGGTGCCACTTCTCTTACGGAAAGAACAAGTGCCATGGCCAATACCAGTGCTTGCCAAGCAGTTGGCTTCATATTAGGACCAGGTAAGGCATATCTGCTTTCCTCACTCCTATAATACTTTTTAGGACGAAATTGGGCATTGGAAGTAGGAATCCTTAGCAGCTATATGTTGGGGATTTTAAGGCATAGTTTGTCAGTGGTATCAAAATTGAATAAACAAGATCCACTCTTGTATACTTACGTATGCCAATATAAATGCAATATTCTAGTCCAAAGAAATTCTAATTTTTTGTAGTTAAAAACGAGCTGGTTTAGATTCCTGGCTGCAGGAAAAACAAGTTCCAAGATGCTCTCTGGTACCAGTAGCCACTAAGTAGTCTATGACCAACTGCACTTTATTCATGGACAAAGGAATTTAACATTAATGTACTTGGCCAAACATTTCCACCTTTCCAAAATGACTTGAAAATTTCACCTTGCCTCACATGTTGTAGAAAATAACATCCAACAGATCTTTCTGATCTTGTAGTGATGAACACAAAATCTTCATATTGGCAAAAAGCATGGGTATTACAGAGATCTAAGGGAACAAAGGGCTCAAGGGGTGTTAGAACAGGCGTACCAGAGTATCTCAGGATCCACAATCTGCTTCACGGGAGAAACACATTAGACTTGCCTTGTGTTGTAAAAAGAGGCCAGCAATTTTGTCCTGAATGGCCTCTACTGATTACTTGTCTTTAGCTGGAGATTAAGATTATCCAGTTAGTAGAGCTGAAGCGCTCTGTGTATGGTGATATAATGAGGTGAATGTTTAGGGCTAAAAGTTTTTTTCCAGTTGATTATTACTAGTGCTGTTGATAGAGTGTTAAAGGGTCTACAGCAACAAAAAGTCTGCATTCTTTTTGTGATTTGCATAAGAGTGTAAGTTTAGGTTATGCCCTTTCCTAAATTGATAGGGACTCTCAGTCTGTTTCCTAACAGTAGTAAGTAAGCAAATGACCTGATCTTATAATCTTTTGCTCAGCACCAATTTAAACTTTAATTAAAAACTCCCCCACAACTTCTTTTCTCTCTAGCTTGCCCTTAGCAGGAGGGATAGTCCAGTTCCAGGACTAAGGTTTTCCACATAGGAGGAAGAGGAAAAAGAGTAAATCAGCTGTCTGCACATGGCCAAGAAAATTAACCATTGGTACGCTCAGAATTCAGTTCCGGTTCTTTAAGTGTCATGCTGTTAATTATACAGTGTATTTGTATG
This sequence comes from Gorsachius goisagi, assembly GCA_018403395.1. Taxonomy (NCBI): domain Eukaryota; kingdom Metazoa; phylum Chordata; class Aves; order Pelecaniformes; family Ardeidae; genus Gorsachius; species Gorsachius goisagi. The sequence continues at coordinate 33,713 of BOSO01004769.1, forward strand.
TAACCAAGGAGCTTCTGGCTAGTTGAGATCCCACTGGTATCCACCAGTTTGTTTAGAGTAGGATTCTCAACATGTAAAAGGATTGACAGGTGTAATATTTAAATTTTACCTAGCAATTAGAACAACTTTGCTTATCCACTTTTATATGTTTATTCTGTATGTGTTCCAATATTTTCTTAATGATTCTCGAGATTTTCTTAATACATTTATGTGTTTTAAGTTTTTCAGACATGTTTTACACTTATTGGAGAAGAAGGAGTAACATGGAAATTAATTCATCTTCAGCTGAACATGTATACAGCACCAGTTTTATTTGGAGCTCTGTTAGGAGTTATTAATATTATTCTCATCTTTGCCATATTCAGGTAATCAAGTCAAAAAAGGGAAATGTTCTACCCTGTGTTAGTGGGTGGCTTGTAACAAATAATATGCTGCTCAAAAGGAATAGTAATAAGCCTGAAATCTGGAGTGCTAAAACTATAAGCTGTTATTTATTTTTCAGGGTTTCTACCTTCTTTAATACATAACTTTTTTTGTTATGCTCATAAATTAATCATAGTGATGTTATGGATAGAATCTAAACTGATGAAAAAAACCTAGAGCTGTTAGATTATTAGCTTAGCCTTGATATATTTTTAATGATGATGGTTTCTGCACATGTTTTTTCTCTGAAGAGAAATAAGGTTAGCTTGTCTGTAGGGTTCTCGCTGTCTGTGTCTTTCTTTTAAGAATCTCGAGGGGGGATTCTTTTTATGCATTTCATGCATTATTGGTGGCAGCGAGGAGAGGGGAGAGATGCAAACAGATATGTGATATTCTCCCACTAGAATATTTTTGTTCTTGAACACAGTGGTGTTCACTGCAGTCAAATGTAGACTACACAGATGATGTTTAAAGGAGCTGGGAATAATAAAAGTATAAGATTATGCCATTTAGAATTATTTTAATAGAAACTTGACTCAATAGCAGATCTAATAAATACGTGTATTAATGAAAACAGTTCTAAATTTCTAGAGAGCATCGAGTGGATGACATGGGTCGGCAGTGCAAAAGCATCAATTTTGAAGAAGGTACCTATGTTTTCTTGAAAACTTATTCTGTGATTATAATTTTGAAGTACTCTCTTACTGCTTTTATAGGCATTTAAAAGTATTCTAGAGTCTGATGCATTGGGAACTTGAAGTGGAAAATAGGCTACATCTCTTTCTAACTGGTCCAGAAATTGCTTCGCGTTCTTGTTGTGTCCATATGTGTCGACAGTGCTGTCTGGTAGCAAAGAAGAAAAAAAAATATGGTATGGATCCTTCCAGATTTTCACTCTGGAACCATCTCTTCCAAGAGACAGGATTAAGTGAATATGAAGATAAAACAAAATCTCCCTTAACTTCTAGTCTGCAGTCATACTTCTCTTTTATTCTGTATCATGCTGTGTAATACTGTTATTGCCTATCAGCTTTCACATACGGCATCTTATTAAAAGGTGTATGTTGTATAAGTAAATTTAGTTGGTGAGACTAAAGTGTAGTAATTGCCACATACAGTGCAACAGCTTATGTTCAATATATACCTTTTTTGTATGCAGTTCAATTTTTTTTAAATGTTGTGAGTATCCCTTTCACTCAAAGAATAACGAGTATATGAACGGTCATCTTAAATCTCTTTAAAATCTATGCAAATCACCAGTTTCAGTATTTAATACAACAATAGTATTTAATAATGCGAGTAATAGTATTTAATACAAACTAATACGTTTTCTGTTTAAAAAGGGAGCTGTATGTGCATACCACCCGTGGGTGTTTTGCATATGAAAATGCTATGCCCAGATTAGAGGCTTCTGTGGTAGTGCAGAGAATTCTACTGCGTAGTTTTGACCTTGCAAGAGGAACAGAAAGTGTTTTGGTTTCCATTGTTAAGATATTTAAAGAAGTTTGCTTATTTCACTTGTCACTCCTAGCACTACAGCGTGAAAACAGATGGTATAACCAATTTGGAAACAATTTACCCTCGTTGTCAGTGGAATTGAAGTTTCAACAATTCCATTTTTATTTTAAAACATTACACTTTAGATTGTCAAAATATAACTGCCTAGCCACCGACCAACCTGCATGTTAAATACTTACCAGAGTGAGGAAATCATTACTATTTGTAATTTGCAGTTGTGTAAAAAAAAAAAAAAAAGGTCAGTTTGCAGTTTAGATTATTCTTTTGTTTTGTTGCAGAAAGTGATGCTCTTGATCAGGACACAGAAGGAAACATTGACCATGTTGCTGTGGTAGCAATCAATATTCTTTTCTTTGTCATCTTGTTCGTGTTTGCTGTCTTTGAAACGTACGTTTGTCTAATTTCTCTCAAAATACTTAGACATGTAATGTGGTTAGACTGGGAGTGCATATAAAGGCTTTTCTGTTGCATTCATTTTATTAACTGTACTCGTCGTAAATAGAAGTCCAGAACCATATGCAATCAGACTGATGTATACTGATACAAGGTAATGAATTTAAGGTCATTGAATAACTAAAATAATAACATACATTTTGTGGTATATGAAACATTAATATAAAAGCTTCCAAATGGATGCAAACAGATACCCTCAACTTCTTAAGGGTTAGAAGAAAAAGCAGCTTAACTTGAGCTACCTAAAATCTTCAGAGAAAACTGTGTCTTCAGTTGAGTAAATTGTTTCTATACTTTTTATTTTAATTTTGTATTATTTCTTAATATGATTATGATTAGCTCCAGAAGCTCCAATGAAGCTCTTATTTCAGTAACGACTGAAACAATTGTTTGATATAGTTAATGCAATCATATTCTTAAATATCCTGTTTTACATTACTTTTTTTTTTTTACCTAACGAGGTATGTTATTTACTCCCAAATTCTTTGGGTGTAAGATGATAAGTAAAACATAACAACATTACCTCTGACTGAAGTAAACTTCATTTTTTTAAATTCATCAAATACTTTGAGGATACAAGATTTACTTTGTAAGCTTTTTGAGCTCTAATGTAGCCAAAATTTCTCTTAACAATATGTCTCTGTCTTAATTGCATTACTTTTAGAAAGTTGAGTTGCTAGAGACTGGTTGGTTACTAAAATTGAAACAATATTAAATGTTTATTATTTTTATACTCACAGGGCCTGATAAATTTTTTCTCTGTATTACTCTTGCTTTGATTTAACTCCATCTTTTCATGAACTATTGGAAATAATTTAATGATGTCTCAGAGTATGGCTGGTGAAATGCAGTTGCGAATTTTGTCTACTGGATTTAGTTTTAATAAATGATGTATGACATGATGTATGTAACTATGTAACTAGCCTGTGTTTTCTGATATGCCTGTCAGGAGGAAAGTCTTCTATACCATGGTGTTTAATGTTTGGGACAATATATGTATGGAAATGACTGTATAGTTTTCTTTTAATGAATGTAATTTTGTTCTGTCAATTTAGTATAGCTACTCCACTGACGATGGATATGTATTCCTGGACCAGGAAAGAAGCCGTTTTTTATAATGGAGTAATCCTTAGTGTGGTGGGCATTGAATCGGTTATTGTTTTCATGGTGGTTAAAACGCTGTCTAAAAAGTAAGTTTTTTGGAGTTTTTTGGAATGTTGGCATGAAAAGCTTTCTGGCAAGGCCAAATCTGCGTTACTTAAATCTTTTACTTGTTAATGAATTTGGGGTTACTATGACAATGAAGTACTTCCAATCTGGATGCAGCCACGATGCTGTGGTGGTTCTTTATTCCATTAACATAACCCCCTTCCTTGTCTGTCTTTTACCCCTGAATCACAAGAAAAGCAGGTTTTAAGTTACTGTGATTTTTGCTGGTTTTTTTGCAGATGTTTTGGTCAGGCGTCTTTTCCAAAGACTAATGGCCTATGTTGTTAGCACCTTCATAAATTTTACTTTAATTAAATGATAATTTAATTTTAACTTCATTGTTTGGTAGGACTGGTGAGCGTGCCATACTCCATGGAGGCTTACTGATTGTCTTGCTTGGATTCTTTATCTTACTGCCTTGGGGGAAAAAACTACCAAATATCCAGTGGCAAGGTATAATTCAAGTCATTCTAAACTACCACCGTAATGTTCTTTTGAAAGTTTTTTATTGTTTGTTTTTTTTTTCTTAATGGCATGCATAACTTATTTTTACAGAAATAAAGAATAACTCCATTCCCAGAACAACTTCCACTGAAATGTTAATGCCTTTCTGGAGTTTGCAAGCAATGCAGCTTCCATCCAACCACACGGTGGAACCCGTAGGCTGCCCTGTCACACAGTCCTGGTGCCTGAATACTCCCATGATCTATCTGGCCCAGTATATCAGCTCTGATATACTAATAGGATTGGGCTATCCAGTTTGTAATGTCATGTCCTACACTTTATACTCAAAAATTCTAGGACCAAAGCCTCAGGTAAGCATGATGCCTGAACTGTTTGCTTGCTCCCCAGGACTTGCACCCTCTTTTTTAGAATGAGGGATCTAGCTAAAATTCCCTTTGTCATTAGCCAAATAACAGTACATTTCAACTGGGGCAGAATTTTCCAGGAACTCTAATGTCTTTTAAAATCCAAGGCAATCCCTAGGGGAATTAGAAAGCAAGACTTGTGTTATTTATGGCAAATCTTACAGCATGAAAATTTCAGAACAACTAAGCCCAAAGCTTGTGACTTTCACAACTGTCCTGGAAGAGTCATTTTTGTAACAACCAAACAAGTACAGAATAATGTTCCTTGTACTAAATACAATGCTATGATACCTCCAGTTATTGACATTTTACAGCAGTGAAAAACATTGCAACCTGATATTACTGCTTAACAAAAAAAATTTTTTCACGTTATATTTTGCTGGAAGAGACTAAATGCTTTGAGCCAGAATGACTTTTTATTAGAAAGCTATAGAGTATGTAGCTCAGTAGAACCTTTGAATTAATGCTTAATGAAGGTGAGCAGTAATCTTGGAATCAAAGTACTCAGTATCTTAATGGGTTAAGAAAGATAAGCATTTGCTTAAACACTTCTAAATTTTCTGATTAGGATAATTGATGGGAATTATGTTAATTCCTGTACCACTAACATGAGCTTTTGATATTCTGTAGGGTGTCTACATGGGATGGTTAACTGCGTCTGGAAGTGGAGCACGAATACTTGGGCCTGTTTTTGTGAGCCAAATATACACTCACTTGGGACCACGCTGGGCATTTAGCTTAATCTGTGCAGTGGTTGTAGTCTCTCTCTTACTTTTGGAGATAGTATACAAGAGACTAATTGCATTTTCTGTCAGATATGGAAGGATGCAAGAAGAGAGTTGTTAAATACGTATTTTTAAAAAAAAAAAGTAAACCCAACCAGAAATAATACTTTAGTTTATTACTACTTTTTAACGAGGAGTACCTAACCACTGACCTTGTTGGCTGTATGCTAAGGGCTGTAGAGCTCTACTTACACATAACTTGGTCATATCCTAATTCATGGTTACACCTGCTGCAACAGAGCGTTTGTGCTCTGCTTTTCTAGCAGTTGTGAACAAGAGAGATCAATACAGTGGCACATCTGAAGTGTGTACAGTTTGAATGATGCACCTGTGTCGTGAATGCAGATGTGAAGGTCACGGGTTACGCGCATCCTTTCCAGAAAGAAGTAAATGAAATATTTATCTTGATTCTGTGAATCAGGATTAGTAACTCTTTTGTAACTACAAGGTTAGTTGAGCTGCATTGCATGCACTTTGTATGGAAACGTCACTAGTTGAGCAAACCTTCTGATGTTCAGTTTGTGAGCTTGTAAGCACTGGTTAATACAGAATGTCTCACATCGGAAACTGTTATGTATCGGTACATCTCCAGGGTTTCAAATGAAATGTGACAGAATTGTAGAGGAAGGTAGGTGCCTACTTCATAAGCAGTTTATGTGGGATTTGGGTATTATTTAAGTTGGTGAAGAGCCTCAGAGGCTGTTACTTGAACTACAGTGAACCATATGTGCAATTTTTCTTCTGCTGTTTTGCTGAATGCCTTTTTGTAGCAAGAAGGGTAACCTGCACGGAGTTAAGTTATGCGCAGCTCTTCTAAACTTTACCACAACATGAAAATACTAAGCATGATAGTTTACTCTTCCGTTGTTGTTTGTGAGAATGAATGCACTGTGCTGAGCACCCAGTGTTAATTAAGTAAAAAAGGAGGAAACTGGCTCCTCAGGTGTTGACTATTACTTGTAGACTTATTTTTTCTGAAAATATGGTATGAGAAACAGGAATTTACAATGTTTGAATCATTCAGTGTTTGTTTTAAAAATGAAATAATTTTCCTTCATAAGGGGGCCTAAGCTCATCTGTATGGGTTTGTTTTGTCTGTTTTAATACTACGGGGGAAAAAAAAAATCTGTAGCTGCTGCTGCTTAATGTGTCTATTACTTGATGCTCACTGAATTTATTAAAAGTAATTAAGTATTCCTATGTAATTGTTCAAACACTAAAAGACTGCTGAATTAAAAGTTTATTTTTTCAGTACTGACTGAAAGGTATGGAGAAGTTTTAGTCTCTCAGGCTTTCCTGCTGCAGAATCACAAAACATTCTGAGAAAGGACTTTGCTTTTATAAGCATTTCTTTTATATGCTAATTCATAATAAATAGTACCAGAAATACCATGTTTTGGTGGTAAAAACAGACTGCAAAATGAAGTGCTTAGAGGTACAGAAAAGGAAAGTTACTTCAAGGCATGGGAAACTGGTGTTACCTTAGACGTGAGAAACGCAAGAGTTTTCAAAATGGCTGATGTGGTTAGGATTTCATGTTCTACAACCCAGTGGTGAAAGTGTATTTGTTGTAGGGTGTTTATTACTGTTGTTCTTCAGGCTACCTAACTTCCAACTTAACTTAAAGAGTGAGAAAATGTTCAGGTACATGGAAGGATTATTTCAGCTGTAAATTACTTACAGTGTCAAGTGTCTTCTCTAATGAATACCTGTATAATACAAAATATCCCTAAAAAGGGGTAGCCTATGCACATTAATATATTTACATAATGATTAAACTAAGAAAGCAAGGTTTGAAATTTTTTGGCCATGAGAGTTGTTTCTATTTTCCTAGGTCAGCTGTGGTTTAAGCTATGGCTTACTTGTTATGAATTATCATCCTCTCATTCTTACAAAACATATCCACAGGTAGGGCTTCCATTTTTTCTTTTTATTCCACTTCACACTGTAATGTGTAATCTTACCAAGATTGACTTGCTACTTGAAAAGTCAGTTGATTTAAGAGTAAAGTATTAAAACAAAATGTTTCTTCTAAGGAAGCTGTGCACATGTTTATATATACAAGTATATTCAAAAATCCTTAGTCTACATCAGACTTACGAGTAGTAAGGTCCACCATGAAAAGGTATGCTTCTCAAAGGCTAGAGCAGTTAACAAGTTCGTTTTGGAGAATTTTTTTTTTAGTGCTATTTGCATATCTTTCTTCATTTCTTCATTTGCAAGGTATTTCAAAATAAGCAAAATAGTCTCTGGTCTCTACCAGATGAATATGGAGAACTGACTTGAAGTCAAGGCTAGTTCACCTCTGAACTGAGCCTGCAGATTAGAGAAAGCTGTATTGGAACATCTCTTTCCTGCTCTTTTGAAACTCTCCCCCCCCCCACCTTTCTGGACCCCACTCTTCCACTCAAATAAATATTCCAACTTTGTATAAAGTAGGAGAGAGGCTTAAGTATGAATATAAGCACCAGCAGGAGTATTAGCACAGTTGAAGCAAAATGTTTCAAAAAAAAAAAGCTGTGGTTGATGCTACTTCAGTTTGTTACAGTGAGATTCATGGTATGTAAGACAAGGCAATAGGCATCTACAGTTAATAAACTCCTGCAAAGTAACAAACTGAATCAGTTTAAAGTTAAAAGTACCTTTGTGCAAGTTTTATACCATTTCTCCCCAAGCTTCACCCCACCCTAAAGTTCTAAGATACCAGATCAGCTCATGTTATAAATTGAGCTTAATACTTAGAGGAAAGGGCTCTCAAAAACACATCACTTCAACCTGAAACAAGTAAACACATCTGGGCAATTACCACTGCATTTATTTTTTTTTTGTATAAAATGCTTGTGCAGGGAAGTTAAAGCTGCTGCTACAAAAAATAAAAACAAACAGTTTAAAACATATACATATTTACATATATTACTTGTGAGACTGTAAAAATATAAGTTATTTACAAATACAAACACTTCAACAGCACAGATGCATTTTCCTTGATTGTTGGCACTGAGTAAGCAGTGGGAGAAAAAAAAATACAACAGATTGAGATTATTTCCAAAAAGTTGGTATTATATAAAACTAATTTGTTCAAAGTTTTGCTTGAGCAAGTTTTATCCATCATTTTGAGGAAAAACATGTTGCATATGATACTTTACAAGCAATTGGCTACACATAAACAGAGCAACCCTTTTCTTCCTAACTTTTTACCAGCTTTTGGATGAATTTCTGCATAAGCTGTGTAAGATCAGTCACTCTACTTGAAAGTCAGTGAGTGAGTTTATTATGTGTCCTGACACCTGCTTTTCTTTAATCAGTGGGGACCAGCTGGATTGGTAAACATCACAAGAATAGAAGACAGACAGTGCAGCTTTTCTTTGATGTATTCTGGCAACTTATCATTTTCTCCATACCTAGAAAGGCAAATAAGCATGGAAAAATTTAGATGCTTGAAATAAAATTATTTCAGGACAGTATAGTCATTTCAAAACTTGCCTGTAAATAGACAAACCACTAAGTTAAGTAGATTTTCAGTGTATTGGAGCTTGATGGCTTAAATCTAGGCCCACCCTTCCCGATATATATTTAACTGAAAAAAGTGTCTCAGATTAAGGAAATACCTAAGCTAAGATTTAACATTCACAGCACAAGATGAGCAGCAGCTATGAAGTTTACCTTATACGTAACAGCATTGCACTGGCAGATAAAAGAACTATTTTTACAGCAATAATAGACTCACCTAGTTGTCTGGCCATCTGGAGATGTGTAAGTGATAGAAGAAACACCTGCTTGGGCTACCAGTTGAGATCCATCATTAAACTGGACCCATACTGCTCCACTGGTCAGCTAAAAAGAGAAGTTGCATTATGGTTTGAGGACATAAAATGTGAGATGACATACCTAAAATATTTCTAATAACTGAAGCTGAAAGTTTTTCAGAATTGCTGAAGTGACTTGGGTATCTTGGTCAGCCTTCCAAAGATGAAGATTGCATGTATGCTACTTTGGAGTAAGTAGTCTCAAGAATCAGGCTTCCTAAGATTTCAGATACTCAGCTTTAGTCCTTTTCAATGAGAGTGAAATAGAGAGGTACCTTTAAGCTTAACCACTCCTAAAGAAATAGAAGGCCCATTTGTGAGAGTTCACAGCTGTATACATTTTGAAGTTATATATACAACAGCAACTTCTTCTGTTAGGACAGGAAGCTTACTTTATCTGGATTGCAGAGAATCCTTTTTTAAAAATCTAAAGCTGGTCCCACAGAAAAGCAGAGAAAAAAAGTTCTCTGTAAAGAAACAGCTTTTCCTGTTGTATAGGCAGATTAATTTTTCTTGTACAGATCTGTTAAAAACACTTTGTCATGCTACCTTTACATTAGTGACCAGACACAAGTTTAACAGCTTCAGTTGATTACTGGAGTCAAATTTAAATGACAAGACACTGAAATAGACAATAACAATAAAATTGTGATAACTAAAATACTGAACTATTATTTGGTTTCTTCTACTTATGTAGTTTGCCAAGGTATTTATCTGGAAGGCTCTTTCTACATACAAATTTTTGTAGCAGAGCACAACCTAATGAATTCCTCACAAATGAAGTTAATGACTTAAAAATAAGTATCTCAAGTTTAATAGGAAAAAAAAAAAAAAGAACAGCCTTCCCTCCTTTATCAGTATTCATTTCTCACCTGGGAAGCCCAACCAACATTTTTCACAAAGACAGATTTTAAAAGCTGGGCTGAATTTGGACTGCATTCCGTTTGATGAACAGAGGAGCATGTCGTTTCAGCAGGGTTAGTCATAAATGTAGACTTTTCACATGACACCACCTGAAACCCAGAAACACAGCCTAGTATTAATCCAACTGATTAAGTACAAACTATAGTGGTCACTTACCACCTGTTTTAATCTTTCCATATATACAGACAGATTTAGCCTATATGCTTCATTTAATATCCTTACATTATGAAAACCCCACAGGATTTCGTATGAGTTTCTCAGTATTATGACTGTTTTTCTACCACTTCCCACAAAGGAATCACTTTCCCTAGGCAGACTTTTTCTACTTAAACCACTTGGTTCCTTATTTGACTGTCAGACAACCCTGTCCACCTTCAGGAAAAACATTCAGCACATGTTAGATTATAAAATAGCCCTCATTCAGGTGACCACTTTTGCCAATATTTTACAAAAATATGGACATTGCTATTAATTGGAACCTAGAAAATGAAACATTAATAGAGGAGTTCTACAGCACACACAGAGTCTGTTATAGGTTTAGAGAGACAAAAGTGGCAAATTAAGAAGAACAGAGGATCAAACATTGGAGGCCACTGCTGTCACTACTGTCTAGGAGGAGCTTGTCTGCTTCCATAGAAGTTGTACTATTCAGATACCTCCTCCCATAGTCACAGAGATGACAGAGATGAGGTGGTGTGCTTAGCAGTGTTTAAGATTCAGGTTTCAGTGAAAAGATGCAAGTCAGAGGATGCCTCTGAAATAGGAGAGCTTGCTCAGGAAAGAGATCAGGACCCAAGTAAGTACAGGAACCTGAAAGAAACAACAAGCTGTACCTCAGGATATACAGATCTAGTCCAAGGATAAAGAAACTGACAAAGAGTCAAGAATAACATGGAAAGGCAACCAGCTATTGTGTTATTTTGCTTAGAAACACATACTTCAGAAGAGAAAGCAAACAGAGAAGAGCCTTAGAAAGACCTAAGTGTTTGCAGTACAGCAAACTACGAATGAGTTTGAATGCTGAGCCCCCAGCTTTTAACTCTGGTGATGGGTAACCTTAAGTCACTGTAAAAATCAACACTAGTAATGAAGCCCTACGGGATTTGTGTTGCCAGGTTCATTTCGGTCAAGCAAAAACTGGCAGATTCAGCACTAAGAACATGTGCTGCACAATCAAAGAACAGAGATACAGACCTACATGAATTCAACAAAGTTAAGATGATACAAACTCAGTGTGCCAAGGCCCCAGTAGAATTCAGTCAGCTGGGGAAGTTCTGTCAGGGCTGCAACACAGTGATTGGAGCTCGGTAGGTATTTTAAACAAACTAGATGAAATTGCACACAAAGCCTTGTTGGCTATGCATATAAATATATTTACCCTTACTTTTTTTTTTTAAATACAAACTAACGCTCAATTATATCCAAACAATAGCCTTGGGTACTAATATCCTTTGTGACTACCATTTGATATACAGGCCCGAGGGCACGTCAGAGCTCTCCAAGACAAGTTGAAGACTGTGCCGCATAATGCGATTAAGCAATTTTCAAACTATGTTCCCTGGAGGCATTTGTGGTAAAGTTTTGGAGGATTTTGTTTTTTCAGATGATCTTAAATCCAGGTATCAAAAGTTAGTTGAAATCTAAGTTAACATTTCTAGTCAGTGGGCTTACAAATGGCTAATAAAAGCCTAAGTCTGTACAAATATAATCCCATTAGTTCAAATAAACTAGCAATATTTGAATTCCTACTGTATGTTCTTGTGTACTTACAGAAGGAGTACAGTCTGGAGTCTGAATTGGAGTAGAACTGGCAGCCATACTTCTATCCAGCATCATAACTTCTTTTGAACAGTTTGTATTGTCCAACAGTGGAGGTGCTACAGCCTGGGGTGATTCAGCATTGCCAGGTTTCCTGGAAAAATAATGAGACTGGGAAATGGTCTGTCCCAGAGGGACTAAAGAAGTAAGTGAGGAGACGTAGCTTTTACTTCAGTTTAACGTGGACTATACAAAGCCCTTGATGGCACTGGTCTTCTACAGAATTACACATGCTAATTAGCCTGGTTTAGTGTAAATCTACAAGTGTATGTTGTCCTAATATCAAAGGAGGCTTCACATGTCCAAAATAAGGTGTTCATACATGCTGTCAAGTTAATATTTATCTTGCTAATGACTATGAACCTCTGTTAAGCAACCCTGGCTTCTGCAAATGTTAGCTGCAAAACACTGCTTAGTGGGAATATTCGAATGCTCAAGTATTTTCAAGTGAAAGATACTACCTTCCAACAATTATTGGAAAAAATGGAACACTTTCACTCCTTTTTTCTTCTTCCAAAACAGCAGATTCCAGCGCAAGGCATATACGATGTCCCTGGAATTAGAAGGACCTTGTTAAAGTCTTCAATCAAGAACAGTGTAATTATTTCATACATGTTTAGTGTGGCAGGTGAGCTCACACAAGGAAATGTTTTTTTCAATGGTACCAAGTGTTGATAATAGCTGCACTCATGTGCCATGGAAGAGATCCAAAAAGCTATACTGCATGCAGAACTCCCTCATAACTTCAGCACATCTGGAATTATGTTCTTAATAACCACATCTCCTCCTCTTTTAGGGGGGCTTGAAGACCCCTGAATTCTATTCCAGAAAGTAACAGAACATAAGGAAGACTGAATAGGAAATCTGTACTGTATTTTTACTGCTTTCTAAGTTCATAGACAAAAAATTACTCTTGTAAGTGCTAATTGGGTGACATGAAACCGATGAACAGTAGGCAGGCCAGTTAAACACCTGGCAGGTTTTTGTGTTTGTTTGCAGAGGGGAGGGGGCTTTTACAGGGTGGTTTTTGGTTGAGGTTTTTTTTGTTGCTTTGTTGGGGTTTTTGTTTTGTTTTAAAACTTGTAAAAAGCAGCTTCGTCTGTTCTGTTTAATTCTTTCACCAGACAGGCAAACCTGTTTTACACACCAGTAAGAATTCCCTCTAACAGTCTTTGTTATGAGACATTGTTACCATTACCTCTACATTGATATTTGCTCTTCCAAAAAACACTTTATCATCCCTCCTTATTGGTGTAATAAGAACTATGAAAAGCAACATCAGAAGCACATTTGCGAAAGAGATACGGAATTTTCAGAAAGTTGCTTTGCACTGGGAAAGGTCTATATAAAAGAGTTTACCTCATTTGCATGATCCATATAAACTTGTATTTCCTTCTTCAAACCTGCTTCGCTTTCTCCTTTCAAAGTGAAGGATTTCCCTGATTTTTCAATCACACGAGTCATACCAGCTGTCTTGTGTATCTTTGCTCCTGGAAAAAAAAAAAAAAATGTAAAAGTTCCTAGTGGGAATTGCGTAAAATACCAGCATCTAAAAAAAATACAGATTTCTGCCATTGCATTCTACTCTAAAGTCTATCTCACTGACTTAATCACTGCAAGAATAAAACCACTCCTGCATGAGTTCTATGTCTGGCAGAAATAAAAAGCTACTTAAATTGGGACTGTGATGTTAATGGAATGCTCTCTGTGGCCAAAGATCACTATTTAAATGGCCTGAATAATACATTTATTACTTATTTTAAGAGCTACCTTTCTAAACACTAATCCGAGACAAAATTAACTTCTCTAACAGTATTGCCAAAATTATTAAGTAGGCTCTATTAGTATTTTAATACGTTTTTTAAAAGATGCCCGTTCTTTCAATAGCAGTTTCACACTGAATGACAGAGCTGTTAAGTCTTTTTTTTTTTGGTCATAAATTCTGTTGGGGTCTATCTATGCATGTGGCAAATCAAGGCAGGTTGACAGTAGTGTACAGTGAGAAAACAATTGTCAATGCTATCTAGTTTATGAAGGGCAGAGTTGGAGAAGGCAGCCAACTGCTTTCTCAGTGAGTGTTCTTGGTAATACCATTACCTTAGTTAACACTGGAAAGCTTGGAGTAGAGACACACCTTTCACAAAGCAGGTTAACGATCAAATGTAGATGCAAAGAGCAGCTCATCAATAAAAACAAGGCCTAATTTAAATAACACTTTTGCCACATGTACTCACTGAAGAAGATACCAGTAAGGAACTATTGAATAATAAACTGACCTGCGAGTGCTAGAATAAAGGCAGAGTGGGGGGAAAAAAGTTTCTAATATTTTTTTCAACCTTAAGTGTTCATTGTTTGGCATTATTTTAGTGCAGCTTTAATAACACAATTAACTATTTGCGTAACTGAAAAAATGAATACATACCATCATAAAAACAAATTTCAACATCTGCAGTGGGTGAATTTTCCATCAACATGCACTTGGCATATCTTGTGTAGAACGTAACTTTGGGGGTTTTTGTTCTTACCAACTGCACAAACTTGGCTGCATACTGGTATTTTTTCCAGTACTTTTCTAAAAAAGAAAATTTAAAAGCTTTTGGATATAAATTATTAAGCACTGTGCATCAGCTTGGAGAATTTAAAATGTGTATGTGATAGCTGAAGGTTGAGAAATATCTAAGTACTTTAACAGAAACTGACTTATTTCCACCAATTTTGTAAAAGAGTGCATTTTCAGTGGCTTCACTTGAATAGCTTCAATTAATATAGCTCAGAACCTAAACAACATAATAAAGTGCTGCATATACCATTTAATTAGTTATCACAGTCCAGCTGGCTTCAGGTAAAACCTGTCTTTCATCTCTAATTAGTAGAGAAGTCTGCTTGTCTCTTAAGGACTTCCAGTTTGCTTATATTTCTTCTTCAGCTGACTACATTACTCTGTCAATGCTTTCAAGTATACATTTTCCCCTCGACCCCAAATTATGAGTATTAGGAAGCACAAAGTGAAGTCCCTCTGTTTTAAAATTGACCTGATAATATTTCTTCCATTCATATTTACACAGTTTCCAATATGAACAAGGAGAATATGAAAACTCTAATTTTAGTACATTATAAAGGGGTGATTCCTTATAAATTCCATACAAAATAACTTAAAACCTGTGTGTTTACACTTCGAAAGTTTCAAAATACAGTTTCCAATTAAACTGTAGTTTGAATCTTAGTCTGAAAACTTTATCTTCACAATTATCTGAAAAGTAATGGCTAAAAGCTAGTAAGTCTCCAACTAATTCACTAAAAATCACATTGATCTTCATAATTTTAAAATTAATTTCAGGTTACCTGGCAAGTTGTCAAAGTTATACATGCAGATGTCTTCAGGAGGAGCAGGTGGTCTGTCATCAAGAAGGAAACCTCTTCCTTCATTTGGATGATAAACTGCAATCTACAAAATGGGGAAAAAATGTGTTTGCAGTTGCAACTTACTACAGCACTCTGTACTTTTAACAGGTATGGAAATAAGTCACAGTTTAATTACCATGATGTACCATGAATCCTCTGTTCTGCTACTAATTATTAAAACAGCAGCAGTTTTTTTTCAACAATCCTTCAACTGTTCCAGAAGTCAAGTCCAATTTTGCTCTGAAATAATTGCTTTCTACCTATATTTGTATGGCTGTACTATGGGGGGGGGGGGGGGAAGAAGTTTTCAGCTGTACATATGTAAACATTCCATTTCCAAACAAATAATCGCTTCAGTCAAAATAAATAAACCTTTGAAAGAACAGAATACTCATAAGCCCTTTATACAACAGTGACAAAACTGAAAACACTCACCACATTTCCATCACAAGATATTCTGAGAACTTCTTTCACAAGTTCTTGTGAATGGTGTTCTTTTAGAAACTCCATACACACTTCCCCAGTGTCGAGAATGCTCACCTAAAATAAATTAAATATACAAGTTAAAAAGACCTTTACTTTCTGGCAAAATAAGATAGCACTTCTTTCCACAAGTATTTTTTAAACAGGGGGTTTTCTTCTTCAAATGCACTGTTAACTTATAAATGCTTCTTACAGCAAGTTTTATGCTATTAACACAGAGCACTTATTCAACATGACTGAATGTTATAAGCCTGGTCAGTGAGGGTGTGGCTTCTTAAGTGACAAATCAAGCAAAGAGAGGTCAGCTCTATTATGTTCTTTTTTAATAACCTAATTGGGGGGCAGAGGGAAACATGACAGGATGAGCAAGACTAAGAAATGGAACAAAAGGTAAAAGGATACCAGGAACAAACGAACCAGAAAATTTATGTGATCAGTAGAGATTAATGGGATTTGTTTTGCTTTCCCACCCACAAGACAGTGAAAGCAGCACTACAGGAAAAAAAATTCAAGTTTTTACTTGAGAGCAAAACTATTTTCATTTCTCATCCAGTTATTTAGCTAATCTGTAAAAGTGTTTGATGTTAAAATCTTAATGTTGAAAGCTTAAGCACAATTTGTACATCTAAGCAGCACAGAGTTTTAGAACCCTAGGAAGTATATATACATTTAATATTTGTTATGTCTATCTACAGTTTCTTTGCTTCTAAGCTAAAAGCAATGCCATATCACTATTCGCAAGAAGTGACCACAAGGTTACAGTATTCCATATACAAAACCCAAGATGCATCTTACTAATAGAACTTGAAATTATTATAGATTTAAGTTTTATAAAAACAAATGCTTCTAGTTTACCAGGTAATTTTTAAGAGATAGTCACACTATACTTAATACTGAAGTTGTTTCCTTTTTCAAGAACCAATACATACCACCGCATTTTTGGTTTTTTGCCTTATCGGTTTTAGCCTGTGAGCATTGAGAGGCGATACAATACTTCGCAGTGTAGGTTTCTGGTGTCCTGGTGGTTCTTTGCACCACGTTTGGTTTGGTTCTGAAGATGACCAAAGGCCACATGTAGAAGATGGTTGAATTTTCTCAGATTTGCAGAGAACTCCAGGGATGTATTTCTTTGGGTTTCTCTGGTTTAGAGAATGCGGATAGTCGACAGATGCATCATGATTCCTTATATCTTTTAAGGTGTTCCATGCATTTCTTGATGCATCTTGCTGCACATCCAGATGATACTGAAAACCTCCATGTGCATTACTGTTGCCAGTTAGGTCTGCAAGTGGCCTCAGTGGAACTGAAAGCATCATAAAGGTACATTGTAGAATCAGAAAGTCACAGTACAAAGAAAAATTGCTATTGTGTTTTTAATAACTTCTCAAAATATCACCTTAAAAGGCTTATTTAGGTGGAGAATGGGATTTCTTTAATCTCAGTCCAAATCATTAGGCTATGACTTCAGTACCAATCAATACCAACACTAACAAAACGCCAGTGCTACTTAAAATAGTTACTAGTTTTCAGTTATGATGGCCTTCAATCTTAACCTGTATCAAATAAATTTGCAAAATCATTTATAAACAAAATACTAAGATTTCAATAGATACTTAAACAAAAATTATTTTAATCTGTTGAAACATGGTTTACTTGCCATTCAGATAATCACTAGTACCAATTTTCATTTAAGTTTCAGCTTAACTAACTACTGTTTTAGCATCAACCAGAAGTTTCAGTACTTAAGATTTTAAATGCACACTCCAAACATCTTGTTTTATTTCCAGTCACTTGTTTAAAGACAAAACCCTATTTTTATACTTAAACTTCCTCTAACTGCTTCTCTAGTTTGATATTTAAGACCTTGATCAACTTTTGCCTCACTCAAACAAGAACGGCACTCCTCCTGCCATGTTGCAGAACAGTTGAGAAGGGACCAAAAATTACATAGCATTATTCAGACCATATGTCATACGATTCCAGTTCCCTATAGACAAGAAGGGAAGGAGTCCAGTAATACCAAAACAAAAAAGGCCAGAAGGGACTTGTGATTTCGTTTTATGATTAAATTACATTATTTGTAAATGATGTAATATGATGCATGACAAAGAATACCTCCTTCCCTTCTGCGTCTTTTGTGCTTTCCTCTACCCCTCCTTCTGCAGCCTCATTATCTCTCTCATTCACTGAGGTCCCATTTCCTCTTAAGGCGTATTTGCACAACTAAATTAACAGGGCCAATCTTTTGTCATGTGTGTATACTTGCATGTTTCAGGTCACAACTGAATAATTATGGCAGGTTGTAGAATTGTGTTTTACTCTTAGCTTTTTTTTTTTGCTAAAATACTAAAACAAGAGAATCACCTTATTCAGATTCAATGTGCAATTTCTTTACTATTATGAAGGCAGTTACATACAGTTCATTATACTAATGCAACAGCTGAAGAGGAACACTAACAAAACCTTCTGAAATTAATTCCTACCTCAGGAAACTAAAGTGTTACAGATTAGTCCAAAAGAGGACAAAACAATGTTTTCAATGGGGTATTTCTGGCTTAGGAATTATTCTACAGATTAGTGATGCTGGAAATAATTTTGCCTCTTCCTATATCTGTGTCACTTTTTTGCAGTGACAAGTCAGTTTAGGGTCTCCCATGCTTTTCATGCAGAAAAAAAAAAGTCTGTCTGCAACAGCCTCTGTTCAAATCCAGTCGCTGTTATTTAGGATGCCAGCATTATGCTCCATATCACAGTTAGTTGGCCGTACAGATATCCCTTCTGTCACAAATTTAAAGAAATAAAATACAGAAAAAACAGTTAACAAGTCACTACTCCAGCTTAAGTGCAAAAATATACAACTGATTAGTAACACACCATTCGTTTGCATGCTTCCAAGCCACTGCTGCATTGTTTCAGCCTGGGACTTCTGCTCTAACAAACCAATCTGGGGCTTCATTGGGCAGAGATGATTTGAGCTGCAAAACAGAAGTTACACATACAATCAAGATTACATCAAAGACACTTGCACAACAAAAGTTATAATGTTACAGTTACAGAAACCACACTTTTAGAACATTTAAGAAATGCAGGTGGCATTTTGCAGCTCTAGACAGCATAGAACATGCCGGTTTTTTCATGGGGAATGTTCATTGGGTAAAGCATAAAAAAATACTGTTTCCAAATGGAATGATAAGTTATTACGAATTTTTAGTACAAATTTAAGACTGTTAGCACTCACTAGTAGACTCTTGGAACTGACATATATGAACAAAACCAGCCATTGATGATGCTGCCAGCAGTGGCTGTTCTTACATGTAGTTCTTAATTCACAGTACAGGAAACAACCTCAGAGGAGACACAGGGATGATGCCCATGATATCAGGAATGATGCCCAGTGGATCTCATTCAGCATTACAAATATGCAGCTCAAATATGTAGGCAATCTGATCACCTAAAAAAATTTAATTTTATATCTAAAATAGTAAATGCCAAAGATTATGAAGATTTTTTTTTACCAGCTTTTCAGACAATAACATATGTGTAGTCACAGGTGAACTCAAGCTAAAATCCACATGTTGAAGAATAAAGCATACACACAAAACCAGTTACTGCAGAATCATTGTTTTGTTGTAAATTCAGCTCCTGTGAGGTTTTCTGTCTCTGTAGCCTGTACCTGTCTGTGCTTCCTTTTGCAATGATCACTACTTGAGTATTGGCAATGACTCCCCCAGAATATAAGCATCTAATTCAGGTCTTAGAATCTTGCATTTGAGACTGCTGTGCAGGCCAACTATAGATGTAAATGGTTGATTGTCAGAGAGCCTTTTAAGAAAAAATTAGTAATTGTTCAGTCAATCCCCACATTCATATTAATATTATGTGACATTTACATATAGCATATCTTTATGAAGTCATGGGGAATACAAGTAAGCATTATGTTAACACTTTTAAAAATAATTTCTTTTTTGATTCATCAAGCATTTCTCAAACTAGAAAGAATGCACATGCCCATTGAACTTGCTGAACAGAGACTTATATCAAACACTCCTGAATAGTCAAGAAAAAGTCTTACTCCATTTACTTTTTCTATGGGGCAAAGCACTCATCACTTTTAAAGTGGAGAGAAATGCAAGAACCAAGACAACGCCATAGTCCTTATGTTAAAATAGGAAAGCATTCTTTGATATTCCGCTAACAGAAAAAACAAAGCAAACTTCTGAGTATAGACAGATTAAGTTTGTCACAAAGGAGGGCTCTTGTTGAACAGCAGTGCACAGAAGGCAAAGATGAGACCTCCAACAACACTGGAGACATCCCAGCATCGCTTGTACATTTGACACCAGAGTTGGTTTGTATGAGCTGGTGAAGCCCATCAATGCATGGAAGAAAGCCAGGATTTTCACCCAGAAACTACAATTAAGGATAGAATTAAGTTTCAGATAGGAAAGTAACACTCAAAAATAACTCTGGTACTCCAGTTTTATAATCCATCACCTAATCTTGTACTTAATTTGGATTTTTTCCTTTATCTTGTCTAAGCATAAGGCATAATTACAGATGAACAGAAGAAAAAAAAAAGCCAGAGCAGCAAGTAAAAACATTGGCAGTCACACTCCGAGTGCCTTCTGTCCTAATTTATGTCTCTTCTACAAAGAGCAGTTAGCAAGGCTCTCTGCTGCAATTACTGTAGGGAAAGAAATACCAACCTTGCTGCAGATGAAAGTCAGTAAGAGTATTACCAGAATAAATCAAAGCTACAATCTAGCTAGTTGATGCACTGCATCTGTGAACTTCAAGATAGGGACTTGCTCTATGTAGCAACAGCATCAACTATCACCCTCTCCTATGTGGTGTTGAAGTCAAAGTGTGGAGACTTTGGGCACTTACTACAGCTTAGTCACAGAAAAATTATACATTTAACATGTAAGGCAGCTCTAAATTTCATCTTAATAAAAACAGATTCTTACTGTGGTTGATCTTTTACAGGCGGAGATATTTGCCCTTCAAAAGAACCAGAACTACTAGAATTCTTCTCCTTAAATATTTCTCCTATATCAGTATAGCTGTTCGCAGGTGAAAAGCATTCTGTAGTTTCCCTTGTTCCTACTTTAGGCTTAGAAAGCAGCTCCATAGAGTGACATCTCTCAACAATATTCGATATGCCTTGAGTCTGACTAGGGGATGAGCCAGACCTATCTGAAGAGTGGGCTCTTCGGAGGTAGCGTGAATGTGGTCTCTCTCCAGCAAGTTGCATGGTTCTTCCCCTTCCAGTTGTGCCAATTTCTTTTCCCTGAATTCCCCACTGATGAAAAGAACCGCTTCCATCTACGGATGAAGTATTACTGGAATTCTTGTTTTTAGGAAAAAAAGTTATTTTATTTGGGAGCGGCTGTCCAACTAACAGCTTCTTCTTTTCCTTCAGGCAACCACTGGTGCTAATGCTGGAAGAGCCTGTGAAGGTTGTAGAGATGGTAGCATTTCCACTGTCCATGGAATCTTCCGAAGTTCCCAAATCTTTACTCCGTGCAGAGCTACACCTGGACATAAAAGGATGATCCAACACTGAGGAAAGACTCAAACGATCTGCTGGATTTTTGCGGAGTAACCTATGTATAAGGTCTTGTGCCTCTCTTGATAAAAAGGCTGGCATTTCATAGTCTGCTAATACTACTTTATTTAGCGTGTTCTTGACTGTGTCAGTGTCAAAAGGTGGCTTTCCAATAAGAAGAGTGTAAAACATACAGCCCAAAGACCACACATCAGATTCAAGTCCATGTGGACTCCTTGTGGCTATCTCTGGAGAAATGTAATTTGGAGTTCCACACATGGTGTAATGCTTTTCGTGGGGCATTTTCAGCTGAGTTGCTAGTCCAAAATCAGCAATCTTGACATTCATATTATTGGTGAGTAAGATATTAGAAAGGGTGAGGTCCCGGTGCAATATTCCATGAGAATGAAGGTACAGCATACCCGTGATAATTTGATGCAAGAAGTGTCGGGCTGTCAAAACACAAAACCAGATGTTTTGGTTAATATAATTGAAGTCATAGCTGTGAAAATAACTTTTTGAAGTCTGCTATTGGTATTGCTTTTTTTTTTAATAACAAGGACATTACAAGCATATTTAAGTGTCATGCTAATTAGATTGGAATTAACTTACTGCTTTTTGCTTTAAGCAATATGGCATGACTGTTCTAAAGACAGTTAATTAAAAAATGTTCTGTAATACAGTAATCAGATTTGTTTCTAACAGATTCTAACAGAATAATGTAAACAGGATCAG
Organism: Gorsachius goisagi; assembly: GCA_018403395.1. NCBI lineage: Eukaryota > Metazoa > Chordata > Aves > Pelecaniformes > Ardeidae > Gorsachius > Gorsachius goisagi. The sequence continues at coordinate 55,686 of BOSO01004769.1, forward strand.
AGATATTTTCAATTGGCCTAAACTTCTTAAAATTAGACTCTTAATAATTTAAAAAGTTAAGTTGCTCCACACTTTCAGAAACAGCAAATAAACGAAATCAAGCAGCTTCGCTATGTGCGGATTATAGAATATAGGAGACAATTTGGATTATATTTGTTTTAGCATTAGCAAACTGACAAGGCTAGTAGCATTTAAATTTCTCAAAAATGTCTAAGTTCACAATACTGGGATAGTCTCTCTGTTCTATTACATTAGAAATTCAAGGAATATTCAAGAGTTTTAGCTTACAGCAGGAATAACAAAATCTCATCCAGGCTGAAACAGCATCATTGATGATTATGTTGCAATTACAACAATTTTAAGAATTATTTTTTCTAGAGTAAACAATTTACAATCCTCCTCCTTCTCTTAGTAGAGGGCAAAGACTGGTGAGTAACAAATGTTAGCAGGAACCGCTCCTCAACAGAAGAGGCTTCTTTATCCAGGTCAGTGGTTTATCAGCTTTTAGAACTAAGGTACCATCAGATGAACTATTTTTGCTGGAACAGGTCTGAATTAAACAGATTATGCCTGTATAGCAGTAACCCTTTAATCCAGCACTGTGACCTGGGTTCCAAAAAAATCCATATGTATATAATAGTTTCACAGAATTAGATTAGAAACTGATAGAGAAGCAGGTAAACTGGAAGAACTGTGCAAGAGATGCCCAACATGCTAAGTCTGGAAGCAGTAGAGGCAATAACCACTGAATCCAGATCAGCCAAAACCAGAACAGCTTGCTTGGCTCTACCCTCAAACACAGAAGCTTGGTTTGCTGTCTTTTTTTTCTTTTGTGAATTGCCCTGTTCTGGCTTGGCTTTCAGTGGTCCCTGCTTTAACTGAAATCTTCTCACTCTCAACTGTAAGAAAATGAAACATCGGTAAATTCATAAGCGCAATTATTTTTTTTGCAAGACTTCTTTCTCAAAACACTATTCAAAAGATTAACAGCCCATTTAAGAAGTTTTAGAATTACTCTTACAACGAACTCTCACAGAAAGATGAGATTTTCAGAGCTTTCTGTAAGAAATAAAACTATAGTAGGATTTCTCCTCAGTTGCCAGTCCTTCAAAAATTCTGGATGGATTGTCAAATTGGATATTACCATGCTAACTCAGCCCTTCAGCACCACAGTTATCTGCATTACCTTCATTTCCAGGCATTTTGGAACACAGTAAATACTTCCAATGATACTCCATAAGGCAAACTATAATCTGGAAGGCTTTCTAACTGATGACACGTTAATACAGTAACACCAAGGTGAAGAGATGCAACACAAAGAAAGCAAATCTGTGGATGTGAAATTTGCAGTTTTCCTCCTGACCTATACGTCAACGTAATTTACAAAGGTAAGCTCTACCTTCTATATACCTCTGCCTTCTAAGTTCACTGCCTTTTTCTTTTAACCCCAAATAGCACAAGCTACTGTAAAATGGCATAAACAGAAACAGAAGTATACAGAAATTCAAGTGAACATATGCGTAATAGTAATTGACCTCTATATTATCACATATCACAAGATTTTAAGCTATTCAAAGTGGTTCACAGTGACAGCAGTTTTAAATATCCTGTCACTAGAATTAAATATTTATTGAATAAGCAAAACACTAATGCAAAGAGAGCTACATAGAAAAAAGAATCTCACCTTCTTCTTCTGAAAAGGGTTTCTTTCTGTTCTTTATGTATCTGCTCATTTCACCATTGTGACACATCTCGAGTATCAAGTATACATAGTTGCTATCTTCAAAATAGTTATAAAGCTAGAACATAAAACAATGAAAATATTAAAATAAATTTTTTAAACTATACAGCAAGTCACATATACAGTCTTCTCTCCAAAAACATGATTCTTACCTCAAGTATAGATGGATGCTTTAGCTGACAATGTATTTTCACCTCATTTTGAACCCTCTGTACCATTCCAACTTTGTGCATGGCTTTTTTATCTATCTGTAAATGGACCATAGAATATTTTTCAAGCACTGCAACATTGATTTCATACATGTTAGTTTCAAGTGAACTTGACACATTAGATGTTCAATGCATGTTTGCCGGATAACTTCTAAATATAAGCACTAGTATGTGTTTTTAATGAACAAAGATCATCAATAAGTGGAGGAACGCATAACTGCCTGAAAGTAGACAAGTTTAACATTTTCAGCACTAATTAGAAAATTTTCTGAAATACTTAATCAGAGAAACCCAATTCTGATTTTTGCCAAGCAGATATGCTAAATATAGTTAATACTAAAAAGGTGGCTAAATAGAAGTGCTACAGGTAAGTGAACCTGGCAAAACACATCTGACGTGCGAGTTTCGTTCGCAAAGTTTGTCCTGGCAGCAAGGGAAATATTTCAAGGCGTTTTTCCCAGGACCTCTCCAACCACACAGATTCGAAATTAAGTTTTGGTGGTCACAAACTTCTGAATTAGAATTATGGGGCTGACTGTCCACCCAATGTTGAATATTTGAGTTTAAGTTCTTTTAATAGCACCGTAAGCCTTTCTATTAATTACTGATAGAGACTATTTGGTTGTACTGCATCTTTCAGGATCGAATCCTCATCTGAATATCGGTTACATACAAACAAGCAATCCAGGCATGAGTGCCCAACTGCATAACCCCAGCCTGTTGCAACTTGCCCTTGTTCAGCCTCTCGGAAGATAGAAACTTTCTTGGCTGGCTGCCTTACCATTTTGATAGCCACTTCCAGACCGGTTTTCAGGGATACTGCTCTGTAGACCCCTGCGAAGGAGCCTTTCCCCAGGAGGTTCCCCACCTTGAAATCCTGCAACACGAACAAGTTGCCACCGTCAGCCCCAGCACGGGCTTTGAAAACTCTTTCCCCCCACCCCGAGATAGGGGGAGGGGGGCGACACCCCTGATGCCGGGGCAAACCCTCAGGCGTCCCCGGGCTGCCCGGGCGGTACCTGGACGGAGCCCTCCGGGGCGCGGCGGCGGCTGTCCCCGGCAGGGCCGCGCTGCACCCCCCGAGGCATCCTCCTCCTCCTCCCCGCCCGGCGGCCGGCTTGCACTGGCGCTGGGGCTGCCTGGGGAGGCGCGGCCCGGCCACCTTCCCGCCGGCTCTCCCGCCGCTCCAGGGGGACGAGACACCCGCCCCCGGCTCCCGCTGCTATGGCAGCGGCTGGGGAGCAACGGCCGCCCGCCCCGCAAACACAGGGCGCCTGGGGCTTTCCAGGGCAGCTCCCCGGGGCCCCGCCCGGGCCGGCTGCCGCTCGCACAGGAGCGCAGGTGACCTAAACCACCGCGGGGGCTGAGCTCCCGCTCTCCCGCCTGGGGCGCTTCGCCCGGGCCGGGCACCCCCGTGGGCGGGGAAATACGGCTGCACGACTCGGCCCGGGGGCGGCAGGTGGGCCAGGCCGGCTGAGCCCCTGCGCCCGCCCCGCCAGCGGCCTCGCCGGGGAGGCGCCCCAGGGGCCCGCCCCACCACAGCCCGCCGGACCGCGCCCCGGGGGGAGAGGGCGAAGGTGCGGGCGGGCCTGGGAGGAGCCGCGCTCGCCGTTCCGCCGGCCGCCTCCCACAAACAACCCGCCCGGGAGAGGGGCGAGCCCCCGCCCGGCCTCTCCCCGCCACCGGCCCCGGCAAATGGCGGCGCAGCCCCGGCGAGGCCCGCGGGAAGGGGCTGGGTTCCGCACCTCTATTTTCTCGCCGATGCAGGTCGCCATGGCGCCGCCCGCTCTCCCCGGGTCCCGCTATGGGTTCTTCTCAGGACCTCGGCCGCGGGTCGCCATCACGGCGCCCTCCGCCGCCCGCCTCGGCCCAGGCCTGCTCGCTCCCGGGCCCGCCGGCCGCTCCCCTCCCCCGGCGCCTCCATTTTGAAAAATCGCGCCGTTACCCCCCCGCCCCGCCCCGCCCCAGGTCGAGGCTGCGTCTGACGCAATCACGTCACGCAGAGGCACCCGTGGCGCTGACGGTCGGGCTGGGAGCTACCGCGCATGCGCAGGACGGCGCGTGCCCGTGTCCCCGGCAGCCGTTAGGGCGCATGCGCTGTTGGCTGTCTCGCGCGGCGGGCGGGAGCGGCGCGCGTGCGCGGTTATGTCACCTCGGCCCGGCAGCTGCATCGCGGCGGCTTGTGACAGGCCTGCGCGGCACCAGGCATCCCCCCTCGGAAGAGGGAGAGCCTCCGCGCCGCCTGTGGGCTAGGGAGGCCGGGCTCCCTGGCCTTGCCGTCAGGGCTGGAAGATGGGCTGAACCGAGCTGGCCCGGTTGATCATGAATGAATGTATGTGAACTCTCCTAATAAAGGGAATAGCGCTCCCCTCGCGCGGGTATTTCCCTCGCGCTCAGTAGAGAAGTTTTGTTATCCCTTGGTTATTATTTCTCAGTAGCTAGGCTAAATTCTGAGATTAACTAAAAGTTTAAGGGCTTCCCTTCAGCTTACTGCCTTACGCAGCAAGTGCGCTTTTTCCATCTTACCTGATACAGTGTCTAGTAATGGAGACGCAGGGTGTTTGTCTCAGATATATAGGCTAGAAACAGCAACTGGCTTCCGTGCAAGACTGCCGGTGTGGCCTGGGCTGCATGCCCAGCCTTCACCCACAGGGTACCCATGAGGAGCAGCAGCTGCCGCTGCCTGGCACCCTGAGGAACATGCAGCTGCTTGGGAAGCTGCCCAGAGCTGGCTGAGAGGAAGAGCTGTTCAACTGGGGTTTGTCCCAACCCCCCCTCTCCCAGGTCTTCAGTCCACTAAAGGAAGATGCGCAAGCTGAAGCTTTAAATCCTCAGTTCCCAGTCCTTTCTTGAAGGTACATTGCTGTATTTGTTCTCCAAATACCTGAAAAACCTTAGGCCAGTGAAGTTTTGCCAGCTGATGGTGGTATGGTGCATAGTAGACTACTGGAGCACATGCTAAGCAACTGCAAAGCCTGGATTGAATTAATTTTTCTGCTTGAGGAACCTGTTAGAGGGTCTTCTGATTTTGGGGCTTTAGTGCCAAACTTAAGTAACATACTGTAGAAGCATAGCTTCAACATAAACACAGTGCAAGGCGGTAACTAATTTTATCAACAAGAGCACTGTGGAGCACTGAGCCGAGAGTGGTGATGCTTTGTGCCTCATCCCTACTTCTTGGATGCTTTCTATACTGGTTCCTGTGCAGGATAGACATTTTTGAATGCAGACTTAAATATGAATGTTAATTAGGACAAAGAGGAAGTTTGTTTTTTTTTATTGAAACACTACTAAAGTGCTGCAATTAGAAGATCTTTTAATGGAAGAAATAGTGCTTCTGGGAATGGATTATGTTTTGTGATGTTTGTCATCAGGTCGTATTTCTCTTATAAAATCTAGGCATGGTATTTTGAGCAGCATATATTAAGGGGCATGGGGCATAATACAGATTGCCGTTTCTTAGCACATACACCGTGTTACTGCTAACAGAAAGTATGTCTACGCTCTGAAAGATGATTAAAGTCGATCGGAACAGAAGGGGGAGCTGTCAGCACACCAGTCAAAGAAGGGCCTCTCTACAGACGCATAGATTTTTCCAACCAGAGAATTTCTGGTTTTGCTCTTAACAGGAGTTAAGGAAGTGTTCTTTCCTCTCGATCTGGGCTTGGAAAAAGGGTACTTGGTACTGTAGTGATCTTGTACGTGAAACATTTAGCATTAAAATTTCTATTAAGGAACCAGGCCAGCATTCTCCTACTTGTATTGATCTTAATCCTTTGTCATTAATAAGTGATTGCTTTCCTTAAAGCAGCAGGTTTTGTCAGCTTTTTATGATGTCCTCTAAGAGGTGTATTACTTTCCTTTAACCCTTTCCTTTAATTGTCTGTAGCATTATCCCTCCAAAGATCTTATTGTTTTGCTGGCCTTCACTTTTATGATATATATAACTGGAATAACAACATGTTTATTTCTTGTAAGCATGATAAAATGTTGCTCTCTGCTCATTATACATCTTCATTTGCATAGACAAAGTCAACATTCTTGCTGGGTTACAGTTTACTTAGAAAATCATCAAAGGTTTTGAAAGTAGAGCACGAAAGATTTTACATTACCTTTAATGGAGTAGAATCTAAGCTACAGAGTCAGATTTTTTTGAACCATTCGTTTGGAGAGGGAATGGCACAAAAGGGACAGCAGACCTGTCATATGTAATTCCATTATTTAAATTTGGTTGTTTTCCTTGCTGCGAGGTTCTGCTCATGTTTTGGTTTCTTTTACTTTGCATAAAATGCTTTAAGTGGGTCTGGGACCATTCAGTTGTTCCACAACTATTCTACCAGCACCCTTGTCCTCAGCTGCATTTCTGATCTCCCAGTGCTGCTCTCAGCTGCAAGCCATGCTTTTGCAACCAAATTCCCCTTGGGTCTTCAACTTTTTTCCAAAGGTATTGCAACTCGCACTTCTGTTAGTCTGTTCCACTGATAGGAATTACGCCAATTTCACAGTGGTGGTTATTGTAATTATTGTTAGAATATAGTGCAGCTTTTCTTTGCATTGTCTTTTACCGCAAGGAGGTGTGATGAGGCTTAAGTACAGGCAGAACTGAGAGGCAAAGATAGAGCAGCTGGTTTAATCCATTTGTGGGTTTAATTCATAGCTACATTGTTTTATTTTCAAAAAATGCTGTTTCCAACTATTTTCCTGCTGAAATAACCTCTGAACTGTGAGTCAGACTGGAGTTTTAAAAAAAACAGGAGTGAAGAAAATCAGGAGTGAACCTCATTCCATCACCTGTGCTTAGCATGCTCTTCTTGACGTAAATCTTTCTTTAACCTGAGGTACTACTGCGTTATTGTGATATGCCTGTTGGCAGACCTCAAAACCTACATCTTAATAACCAGCTCATCCTTTCTAAGGCTGCTGGTCCCTGTTAGCTTGGATAGAGCTTACTCAGGGCTGCCGCTGCCTCATCTATCTTCTCTCACGTGCTGGCTGGGATGCTTTTTCAGCTGAGTGACAAGCTGTTTTAAGAAGCTGAAACAGCTAAAAATGGGTTCTCTTTCAGCAGGGTTAGGCTTTGCTCAGTGCCCTGAGTTAGGTCAGTGTGTGACTGTGCAAGCAGGAGTGCTGGCGTAGTGGAAGGGGCAGGACTGCAAAATGGGAGCAATGGGCTGACATTGCTGTGGAATTCCACTGTAGGTAGAAAGCAGTGAGGTGAGGCTAAGTGGGGAGAAAAGCACCCCACATTCTTTCCGTTGCATTACACTGTAGAGTTAGTTGATGCAAGTCTTCTGTTTCTGTATGTGACTTTAAAACTACGGAGTGACCTTTTTGTGTTGTGTTTTATGTAGAATATATGATAAAATAAAAACCTCTAGCTATGTAGAGAGAGAGTTTCTGACATTGCCTGTGTCCTTTGGCTCCTTCATTTAGCTTTTGTTTATTATGTCAAAGTAGCAATTAGACCTGGTCAACAGCACTTCACGCCTAATGTGAAACACAGCAACGTTATTGTAACAAATTTGGTTTTATGGGCTAGCTGCCTTCACCTAATGCCAGGCATCATTGATGAATTTTATTTCTGCAGTGAAGGTGAATTTAAAATGTGAGGGAACATCTTCAAGCTCCATTGCCTTACCAGTTTGTTTACATTCTCCTGTGCTTTTCTATTCCTAGCTAGTCTATTAAAATTCAAATTAATCATTGGGCAAGTATGCCCTCAAACAATATTTAGACTCAACCAGTAGAGTGAACTGGTGCAGGTCCCTTGCACAGAATAAATTTTCCCCAATATTAGAGAAGGCATTTGCTTTTCCATTTCTTATTTTTCAACCGGTAGTTCAGTTGTTTGTTTATTTCTTGCTTGACATTCAGATATAGTACTGTTTAAGCTGGATGAAGCAGACGTGACTATTTGTTCCTGATTCTTCCTCTGTTGTTTTGCAGGACTGTTCATGTGGCTACGCAGTGAGCCAGATCAAGGAATTGGTTTTGGCTGGGAAAAAGATTTCTTTTTTTCTTTTTTTTTCTTTTTTTTAAATTAGTCTTCCCTCTGAATCACTCCATCTCGTGAACAGCTTGCTGGCTACTTCTGTAGCAGGGGAGTGCTCCCAAAGAACTCCTCTGGCTAGAGCAAGCTGGCATCCAGGATGCAAGGAGGTGCACCGATTTAGCACTTCACCTTCTCTAACGTCTGCCAGTTTGTGACTATAAACTTAAACAGTTCCCCCACTGCCTGCTAGCTTTCATTGTTGGGGCTTGTAATCAAGCTGCACTTTCTCCTTCAGAGATGAAGGCTCTGGGGAAGTTACATGCAATCATCCACTCTTTAATGGAAGTAAAACGGATTGTGGGTAAGTCTACGTGTCAATTGTTGAGAATCCTTAAATGTGAAATGGAAGCTGTGTGACTGATTAAATAGGTCTGGTTTGTGGAGCTGTGCAACATTAACAGTCATCACTGGTTTGAGTAATTAGTGTGGAAGATTAGCAAAAATAAGATTTCCAATTTAATTTCAAGGCTAGATTTTTAACCTGAGCAGCGATGACAAAAGTTGTGTCAGTGAATTCATGTGCCAAAAGTATGACTGGTACACATTGATGCTGTGGGCAAACTAAATCACTAACAGCATACAAAATATGTTACATGACTATACAGAAGACAAAATTTGTAGGTAGCGGTAATACCTTTTTATATTAGCCACTGCAGCTGGAAAAATATACGTGCTTTGGGGACGGCCCCTGGTTTCTCTGAAGTTCTGTTGCATGGCAGGTAGCATATTTGGGGTTGCATGGTAGTTAGGAGATTATAAATAGGAAGTCTTCTGAAGATAATCATGTTTCTTGCATAAGGTTGGGAGGTAGATGTCACTGTTTAGTTTGGCTTCTTTTTCTTTCATGTCACATAGTCCCCATTAAAACAGGAGCCAGAGAGTCTTCGGACTTTCAGCAACTGGTTAACTGCTCCTCCAGTAATTGTGAAGCTGGCAACATGCCAGTGAAATGATACTTTCCTCTGTCTGATTAAAAAGAAAATTGAATCACTATTCTGTTGTTGGGAATTTATGACTACAGGGATCAGCTGCTGTAAGCAGAGCTCGCAAGACAAACTAGCGATATAATAAATCCCTTGCTAACTCTTTTTATCAGAGAGTGAATACATACCTAATTTTGTTTTCCATGCTTAATTGTTGAAAGAAATGCTAGCTTAAAGTTGTCTTAAAATAGTTTTAAGACAGTAATAGGAATCCCTTTAAACAGGGCACACAGGCCTTCTTTCAACTTTATTGCACAAACAAATATGAAGATTCTGAGGGTCCTTCATCAGTGGAGAAGTCTGATTAGCAATAAGAGTAAAAAGGAACGGAGTAAGAAGGATGACGAAAAGAAAAACTGGAGTACTCAGAACACAGAAATTGGGAGAAAGATGGGAAGTCATCCTCCCTGCGTGCCATTCTGCTTCATTCAGCTGTCACTGTAACCTTCTAAAGCTGATGGAGCTCTTACAGCCTTCCCCTGGAGGGTAAGGGACCGACAACAGATTTTTGAGTAGAAGGCGAACAAGAACTGTCAAGAATGCTGTAGCTTGCAGCAGTGGCGATGGTTTCGCCCATGTTCAGAGCACTGCCTGTGTGCTGGTGCATTGTGTCTTAGACACAGTATTAGGCAGTGAAAATGGTTATTTTAAAACTAATGTCCCTTGGCTGCGCTGGATAATTTTATGAGCATAAATAATTGTCTTTGTTATTGGAACCCATCTATGTGTATCACAAATGATACAAATCAACTTTGTCCTTGAACAAAATAGCAGAGGTGCAGTGTTAGTGGGTTGCAGAAATGTCTGTGCAGGTAGAGCTCAGGTTTCTTATTAGCTTGCTTGTTCAGAACGTCTCTTGATACCTAATTTGTTCTCATTAAAAAGGGCAGAATTTACCTCATTTTACATTCTCACTGAGTCAGAAAAGCTAGCAGCAATCTTGGGTGATAGAGGCCGCTTGGCATGCCATGCCTAGTACTTACTAATTCCATGGTGTATCATTAGGTGAGACTGCAATGCACTTGGGCTGCATGTGGTTGGTATCAGTTGTTCTGTAGGCTGACAAGCAGGGTATTTTTCTTAGTATGGTCTTGTAACTTGCAGATATGAGTTCTTACATGCAGTCTCTGGACAGCTTATTTTGTACTATCTTCTTGTCATGAAAAAAAAAGATTAAAGGTCCCGTGGCTTCGGCCTGATCTGTTTTACACTGATACGTGATGAGGTATATGCAAAAAACATCTTATGTCATGCAAGCAGTATGATCTGAGGTTGCTTTGTTCTGGGCTAATTACGTTGTTCTGACCACTGGTTCCAGTACTTGTGCATAACTAATAGTATGTATGTGATACAGTCATCTTTCTGTGTGTTAGTTGCGATTGTAAGCAGCCAGTAATTAGACAGTTTCTGGTGAAGTATTTCATAGCCCAAATGTGAAGATGCCCAAATTGACCTTGTTTTTTATTTTTATTTCTGACATTAAGAATAGAAAAGGTTTTGCTGGGTCAGGACAAGAAAAAACTTTTTATTTTAGCAGATCTTTTTCATTTTAATTTTCTCGATTAAAAAAAAAAAAAACCAAAACCCTCTTGGATTCCTGGTTGTACCTCTTAAATTTAACAAGCCATTGTTGTAAACAACTTTGTTGTAGTTGTTGTAGAAGCAACTACTTGTAAAGCCTGGAAGCAGCCAGTGCATTTGTAAAGCTGTATTAAGGAATATATGGATACACCTGTGGGGTTCATAGAGTCAAGAATATGTGTTTGCAAGATAAACATGTTTACACACCGACACTGGGAACACTCTCAGAGAGTGCCTGACCACAGGGCATAAAGTTGCAGTTTACAAATTATAATCTGTCATCATTGGTTATTCTACAGCTTTGCTTGCTTGCATCTTGGCAGGAAGGTTCATGACACTAGTAGTTTCACATATTTAACACCTGTATACATTTATTTCTTAGTGCTACTTTTGACAGATGCAGGGAAGTGTTCTCAGATGAATCAGGTAGTGTAGTGCCAGTCTAGACAACAAAAGTTGAATCTTTTAAAAAATGTTGTTGGTGTATCATGTGTAAATGATGAGTTGTGAGCATGTAATAATCCATCAGCTGTGGCTTTTATTTGACAATTATGACTAAATAAAAAAGTTCACCTGGTTTTATGCTTTTCTCCTTCAATGATACTCAGGTGTCATGGAACATTAATTCTTACTGATTTTTTTTTTTTTTGTGATGGGCATTTGTCCCTGGTGTTATTTCCAAGTTGAATTTGGCTCATTGTTTTGTACAGCAAATTGCTTTGGCAAATCATATCCCACTAAACCTTAATCACAATGAGTTATTTTTGTCAGAGAAACTGAAAGTAAGGGGTAATTGAAGAGTTTCTAAAAAATCAGCTCTGATATTTCAAAGGTTTCTTTCTTGCTTGAGGAGGAGAAGGAGAGGTTCGAATAAGGCAACCAATGGCTTCATAGACATACTCTTCACCTCTGCCCCTTCCTGTCACCACCCTTGCAATACTGTTGCCAAGACTTGATTTCTTTATCTTTTCTCTGCACTTCCTATACAGTGAATTCATCTTTTTCTCAACTTGAGTTGTTAGGGTTGTTGCTGATATTTAATAAACGCTTAATAATACTAATTTTACTTTAACTAGAAACACTTTTCCTGATACTTCAGAAGAACACATTTTACTTTTTCAGTCCTGTTATACTGACAGTTTATAGTCTTCATGAGATCAGCTATTGCATTCAAATCCTTCCTTCGTTGTCATTTTTCAAATTTAGAAACCTCTTCTAATAGCATAAATATTTTTGATTAATCTAGACCCTTTACTGTCTGTTATTGGATTTCATTTCATCTCTTATGGAAATTCAGAGGGTCGTCTGATTCATCACTAATGATACTCAGCCCTCCATTTTTATGATGGCTTCTAATTCTGTGTTATCATTAAAGCTTATTTTTGCATCCTTCATCCTTTTATAACAGTGCCATTGATAGTATTTTCAATTGTCAGTATTTTACACCTTTGCTGAAAAACAATTCTAAGCCTTCTCCATGCTTGGGTTCCAAAATCTTCATATCAAAGAATTGTATTTTTGCTGAACTGAGACATGAGCAATAGTTCTGTGATCTTTTTCTATAAGCAGTTTTTTTATGGTAGTTTTGCTGGTTGCCAGTCCAAATTTCAAGTATGGCAAGGACGTTGACTGAGCTTCAGTTTCCTTTGATCTGTTGAATGGTTTTCTCATGCTGACACTATACGTAGTAATTTTTCTCTTTCTAATCATACAAGAACACTTTAGCCTTATCTAAATCTTATTTTCTCTCCTGTGGACTTTTTACCACCCCAGTGGAGTATCTGAATCCCAGTTTGGAATCCCCTAATTATCTGACCTTATTTTTCTAGTAGTTCTTACATCATCAACATGTTGCACAGACTCAACAACAAAATTAATTGGATTAGGATTTCTGCATTAATTATTAAATTATATTTGTCTCAAATTATATTTGTGCTCAAACTACATTGTCTTCCACACAGAAGAGAAGGAAGAGTACTGGTAGTGTGTTTGCCTGAGGGGCCCACAGCTCTGCAATTCCATCTCCGGGGATCTCATTTCCATATTAAACATGTCAAATGACAATGGCTCTGTCTTGCCCTTAGCTAGGTTGTCTCACTGGCTAATTACCCCCACTTTAAATGCATGCATTTATTCTAGAGTGACTTCGCCTAACTTTGGCTTCAAGCCATTTAGCTTTGTGTTTCTTTTCTGCTAAAATATAAATCACTACTGTCATCCTGTTTTAACGAAAATGTCAGGTGGTGCTAGGCCCAGTGCTTTTCAGAAGTCTAAGGATATGATGTTGTATTTAATTTGTAATAGGACTTCTGACTGAATCAAGGAGTACACCTGCTGTGTTTGGTGCCTTTTCTGTGACATTGTATGACTGGTATTTGTGGTGCTAATACCCTTAACTCTTCTGCATCTTCTACTGTGGTCTGCACTGATGTCACATTAATCCGTCCATATCTCAGGTCTTTCCATTAGCCCTTAAACATATTACTACAATACTAAATTTTTAATCGTTATCTGAGGCTTCCCCAGGTTTCAGCAGTTTGGATAATCTCTTCAGTAATCTCTGTATTTGAAAGAATGGAGAGGTAGAGTCATTTAGGTAATAACCTCTGACCATTTTTTCCCCCCTCTATTTTATTGCTTCAGTAAAGTGCCAGTCTTTGTTCTTTATTTTGTTCCACTTTAAGTCTAGAGCCAAAACAGATGCTCAGTTTCATTTTAATAATAAATGAAAACCATACAGTCCTCTGGACAGATATTTCTCAGTGAGACAAATACACTGCTTGCAATTTGTAATAAGCACTTTTTTTTTTTAATGTGGATTGTGATTTGAGTTAACCTAAAACCTGCCCAGTTTTGCATAAATATATACAGGTCAATGTTGGTTTATAATGTCTTACTTCCCAGACTAAGAAGAGCATAACCGTAGAACAATTAGAAACTGTAGAAGATCTCTTTTTTTCATAGAAACATTGCGTTCTACAATAGTGAGTGGTACTCTGTTGAAACTGTTCCTATTACTGTATTTATTTATTTATTATTTTATTATTTATTTAGTTAGTTATAGAATATATTACTTTAAAAGTCTGTAGCTTTTCTGGTGCAATACAGGGATGGTCAAGCTGACGCCTTGCATTTATTGGAGATTTGCTGGCTATTACCAGTACTTTCTACTATTACTCTCTTACCCAAGAAGGCACAAATGGTTTGGAGAATGATTCAGTCGTATCCTCCCTCATCCCCTGAAGAACTGGGAAGATGGCCGTGCTTTTGAAGAAAACTCGTTTAGACTAGACATGGCAAAGTTTGACGAGTTCTTCATTACTTATGATTTAATTTTTTTAAGTTTGCGTAACTTCTCTCACTTATGTCTGCTTTAATATGCAAGACTGGTAGAAATAACATGTTCAGCTCAGGTGAAGGGAAGAAGGAAAGGAAATAAACCACATAATGCATCATTTACTCTCTTAGGATAATTAAGGTGTGGCACAGGAAGGTGTTGAAAGGATCCCTGTCCCGATCTGCTTTGATGTGTTAACTTTATATTCTAAATATTATAATAAATTACGCCTTAGCTTCACAGGCATATGCACAGAGATTGCTGTGACCTGCCAGAGAGCGAGCTCATCGGCAGCATGCTTGTGCAGGGAGTGGATTTCAGCAGCACTGCAAGCTGTTGAAGTGAAGAAGGGCAAGCAAAGCAATTCAAGCACTAGGGCTTGTGTTACAAGTCTGCCTCTGTGCGTTAGCAACATGATAAAGTAAATGCAATTCTGCAAGACTTCTTCACTGGAAACTAAGTCCAACAACTGTCAAGAAGAAAAATTTATTATTAAAAATTGAAGTTTGTAATTATGCAGTCACAGCACTTCAGCGGGGTATTTCCTGGCCTAATACCACTGAAATGCATCTTTTGTTTTCCTGTTGTCTGTGAAGGAAGACCCCTTACAGTTGCTGCCTCAGTGACACCACACAGACAGTGTTCTCCCATATTCTTCATTCTGGATGGTAATGCTAGAAAAATTGGGCAGGGAAAGACTGATTTACCCAAGACATAAAATTGAATCAAATCCAGCTTATGTTTGCAATGTTTTTTGTTGTGTATTTTTAATTCATTTATTTTATTCAAGGGAAAGTACATGATCATGGAGGTTTGGATGCCTCTGTCTCTTTCACTAAATAGAATAATGTGTTTCTACAAAGAATATGACATTTTCTCAAATGAAAATTTTGTTTCGCTGCCCACCCACACAAATGCTTTCAAAGTTAACCTTTCAGTAGGAGAACTGAGCTTTGCTTTCAGAGATGAGAAACCTTGCTCTTGCTATTTAGAATCATCTGTCCAATGAAAACTTGAGTGGTGAAAAGCAAAGTTTCTGTCAGTAACAATTCATTACTGGGCGCTTGTTTCAGTCTGGCATTTCAACAGTTTGATCATCAATTTTGGAACATACTTGCTGGATGTTTGCTGTTTACAGTGGTCTGTGCAGTCTTCACATCGGGCTTCTTATGTTAAACGTGGTAATGTAAGAATTGCAGTAATTACATCTTACAGATTAGCATAAAAATGTCTTGCCACTTTTGTGCTTTACCTTAAAAGGCACCATGCCAGAATTTGCGAGAAGAAAACCTCTGTATCTTGATTATACTGAAGTTTGGAGCAAATCTCATTAAAACTTTTGGCTCTGACTATGCTTGATTAGGAGCATATGACCTATTCCTTATGGTTATTATCCACACCTTCAGTGCCTGTAAATTTATTTTGTTTTCCAAGTTATAAGCTGTCCAAAATATTTAGTGTTGTCCTATGACTCAGAAGATAACCTGGGAAAAAAACCCAAAGCAAACCAAAAACCTCTTACTTTTTGGCTTATGCAAGGGGCATTCCACCTCAGACTTTATCTATGCTTAATGCAGCCTGCCAAAATGCCGTGAGAGGAATACTGCAGCATGGGTTTTATTGAGGTAAGGGCTTCAGTCTACAATTTCTTTCTCTTTCCATCTCGAGCATCCCAGTATCCAAAGGTGACACTAGCCTCCAGTTCAGACGCAGGTAGAATTTTAGCTGTATGTCTTCAGCTCTGTAAACCTTTTCATCTTGTGTTTCTTTACCTTTTCTCTGGGCAGCTGAGTGACTTGGGACACTTGAGATGCAACTCCACAGATACATGTTGGCTGAAGCATATGCTCAGTGTGATTTGGTATCTGAGGATTCACCACTCTGTTGGTTTTTATCCTTGTCCAATGCCAACATCGTTTCCCCCCCTCCAGATACATTACCAAACATATTTGTTTATTTAGATGTTTACTAGAGGTTTCTTTGGTCTTCCTTATTGAATATTCAATTGCCAGCAGTGGGTGTAACTGCCAGTGTTGACAGCTAGTTTTTATTTGCAAATGTAGACTGCTCCCTTAGGCACAATTCCTTTGTTAATCATGTTTCCAAGCCATACGGAATTATGCAACAGTCATGAGAGTAACTACTGTCTTATGTCATATTTTAATCCTTTTTCTAATTAGCATTTGTCCTTACATATGTTTTCAGAGCTCAGATCTTTGCACTTACCTGTACACTGAGCTCACTAAGCAGATGAAGGTTGCATCTGTTTCACACAATGCAAAAAGACCACTGAGTAAAAAACAGCTCGACTTTGAGCTGCACTTTAATGCCTCCATGCAGGAAGACAGGATCGTAATAAGCAATGCTTTTGATAATAAATGGAGTATTCATACCTGTGCGGTCTTTTAAAGTTGAAAAATTACATCTTCTTGAGTATAGATATTCTTCTAAGACATCATGGGTAAAAGGGAATTAATCTGCCTTTGTAGAAGGTACTGTTTACTTTGGTCTTCTGTCAAAAGAGAGTGAATGGATTTACCCCTGTCTTTATGCTTCACACTAGCAGTAAAGCTCACTAAATTGTAGGAGGAAACGTGTGCCTGTCACATGCAGCATAGCATTATTAGGTGCATTTATTTGTACTATGAACATTTATGATCATCCACTGAGCCATCAAGTATTACCTTCTGTCACATGAAGGGTAGAAATTCTCTGAGTGAATAAATGATCTGAAGTGACCATCACTGTATTCCTGGGATCCAAAACAAGCTGTGACATTCATGAAACTGC
Source organism: Gorsachius goisagi (assembly GCA_018403395.1). Taxonomy (NCBI): domain Eukaryota; kingdom Metazoa; phylum Chordata; class Aves; order Pelecaniformes; family Ardeidae; genus Gorsachius; species Gorsachius goisagi. Next base: position 72,379 of record BOSO01004769.1, read on the forward strand.
AGAGGCTTGCCCAGCTACAGCATCCTCAGCTTCCTCTAAAATAAGAGGGGCTAGCGAAAAAAGAGTGAGAGATCTGTCAGTTTTAGCAATAGAACTGATCACTAACTAAATGAATGTGGTTATTTTCCACTGTCTTGACTGAAAATGAATTTGAAGAGCCTGCTTAAACCATGCAACGCCTCTGAAGCAAACATAGGACATTGCTTTCCAAGGGCAGAAACTGTAGTGGACTATTTTCAATTATAAACATAAGCAGCTGTAGTTCCAGTGAAATTAGAGAAGTTGTATTGCTACAATTTGATTCCCAGGTTGCGCATTAAAATTTTTGAAAAACTGTGAGGTTGCATTTCTTCTGCCACGTTTCCAGCTCAGTCATAAACAGCTTTATTCATGTGAACAGGAAGAAAAATACGTTAATTTTTTTTTCACCAGTAAAATTCACTTACTTTCAGGTTGGGGTTTTTTCCCAGCGTGTTCTCAGGAATACCTCGACCTAATGGCTTCACATAGACACCACTTCTCTCACGAGTGCCTAGTTTTTACTAAAGCCTAGGTTGGGCCTGTGTTTCTGCATTAATAAGCCTGTGTTAAGCTTTGTGCTTTTACATAGCTGCACTAGTACTTGAACAAGGCAGTTTAAAACTTTCAGGGGTTTCTTTACAATATGGCTGAAGTTTGGAGGTACATGAAGGAGTATGTAAGCTTAGCTTTGAAACTCATTTCTTAAACAAAAGCCTATGCTCGGCTTTAATTACTGAGCTCTTAGTTCTCCTCCCTGATATTCTCTCCTACCATTAAGAGACCAGACTGGTTTTCCTTGAGAACTTTCCATGGCATGTTTATGCCCATGATACTTTATTGCTTAAGGCTGACAAACAATAGCATTGCTACAGTGCAGTACAGCCTCTGTTTTTCCTTTCAGTAGCTGAAGCTTTTTTTTTTTAAAAAAAAACTTTCTCCACTTCAGATTCCGCATGCGGCTGCTCAGGAGGATGACATTTCTCTCTTAAGCATGCTCAGAGGAATATGTGAATGTAGACGTCAGAATGTTTGAGTTGTGAGAGACTGGGAGTTGAACAGGTATCTTGAGACCCGTATAATTTTTGATGCTTTGCCTTGGACAGGAAAGGGCTATGATACTCATTTGTCTGCCTGATGGTGAGTTCTCCAGAGGGAATGTCTGTTTCACACAGAAAAAAGATCTGACAACTTCGTCATCCTGTTAACTGACCCTGCCACTGCCATGCTGATCAAGAAAAAAATACAAGAAAAAAAAATATTTTCTCACCTACCCTACTTCTGTACTAGTGAAAAGCCATTTATTTCAGAGAAGATGTTTTTTATTTAAATCCGTATCTTTAAGAAACAAGTCAAACTTGTCAGCCATGTGATTCAGTTTACTCATCTGTAAAACTGACAACATGTTTCATCCTTAGTTGGGGAGTGTGGGTGGAGGGAAGTTATTTGTAATGTAAGTGAAAGAAAAAGTAGTTTGTGCAAAGAATGATTGTTTCTGCAATACTACTATTAAATACATTCTGGTTTGAGTAAAACCCTTGGTACATCATACAGCTTTGTTTCAGTGACTAATACATTTTTATGGACGTTCCAACTCTGAACCCTCCTATCAAGTTACTGGCCTTGCAGCAATGTCCCTAAGTCTATGTTACAGGAATATTATGTTGGTTATATAAATGCTGTCAAAGCCAGGTGGATATTCTGGTTTTGCTAACTGCGTTGGACTAAAATACCAGCATTTGTAGTCCAGTGCTATTACTCAGTGGAATTTCACCATTTATGCCAGCACAAGGTTTTTTCCCCTCATATCTTTTGCACGTCTTAGCGATGTCGCTGTATTTGTAACTTCATATGGTATGGTTGAGTCCTGCCTCTGTAGATACCAAGTGTGAGATTAGTCCCTGATTTACCACTAGAGCCAGGCTGACATCATGCCTATATTGTTACGAAAACAACTAATTAGGTTACTGGTATGTTTTGCTAATTCAGCTGATGCCTTAATTGTGACTGTCTGCCATGTTTGTTGCTGTAAGGAACATGGTAACAGATTGTGCCCTGTTCTTGAGCAGGACAGGAATCTCTGTGAAAGCAGCTTTTTTATTGTCTTCTCTGGAAGTTCAGTGCATGTTCCTCCATCAGCTTCTCAGTATGTTAGTCTACTGTATTTGGAAGTCATATCTTCCTGATTTGACTTCCCCACTCTTGACTATACTTACTTGTTTGTAACCTTCTTTATAACTCCGTACATCAGTGGATACCAATATGTGATAGATGCATTGACTGTGAAATGATCTTTGGGTCATTGCCTTAGAGCAAATGCGATTGCAAAAGCAATTATTATTAGTTGTGATTTACAGTGTAGTTGGTTTTCCCCTTTCTTCCCTGTTCATCAAACTTCTTGATGGCAATCAAGTGCCTTATATGCATAGCTCTTGAAAATGAAACAACATTTCTATTCTTTAACTGTAGAGCAGTAAAGAATAGAGATTCTAGATGAGTTCAAGATCCAGCAGTGCTCAGTGTTTTGCATATGCATATTGATATTTTCCCTGCAGAACTTGGTCTACATAGACTTGCCAAAAAGGGGACTTGTTCGTAGTCAGATTGGAAATTTGTAGCAGAGCTGGGAGGCCGTATTGCTAGTCCTCACTGTTGACAGTAATAGCTAATGCCCCATCCCTTACAATAGCTATAAAATCCATTTAGCAAGAAAACACCTTTAAAAGCTTTTGGTGGGGTTTTATTGTGCGTGTGTGTGTTCTCTATGGACCTGCAAATAATAATCTCACTATAACAGATACCTTCTGAGATTATGAAGTCCATCATTTTCAAGAAAAGCAAACCACACATTTGTTAGGATAAGTATACCTTTTTTATTTTTGTCATGGTGCACTTAGGTGGACTAGATAACCTCTAAGATTTCTTTCCAGATGCATTTTCTGTGATTCTTTTGTGAACGCTAAGTGATAGTTTCTAGTAGAGGAAACTTCTGCAGGTCCAAATAATTTCTGTGAGAAAGGGTGGTCTCAGTATTTGAACTGTTTCTTAAGCTTGGTCTGGAATTACCATTCAATTCATCACACAATCTTCACAAACCTCGCTTACATCAATGAAAAGAATTCCTTTACACCGAAGTGAAAATAACATCATCACAACACAGGGGAAGGAGTTTCACATCAGCGCAGATATTAATGGGTTAGCACTTGCATTGTCTCCCCTTACAAGTGATGTTCTGCTTTGTAGAATGATACAAACTTAAAACTAGAGGACAGATTTTGCTGCACAGCAGAACTGCTTTTTGGATACTGAGAGCTAATAACCAATTTAAATAAAAATCTATTCAGTATCTCCCTAGGGTGTTATGTCATAAATTTTGATTGACTCCTTTTGAAGCTATTTTTGTAAATTTTTAGTTGTAACTAGCTCTTAGTTGCTGAGCAAGTAGCTGGATTTGCACAGAAGCTGAATCCCTTGGGTAGTGATATCTGCTAAGGTCATTCAGGTGGATTTGAAAAGCATAATAAAGGATGCAGGATGAGATTTGAAAGCTTCCTCAACAAAATACCAATTACATTGTAGTATGCCTGACTGAAATCCTAATAATAATTTTTTTTTCTTTTTTTTCAGTTCATACTTCACCATCAGGGCATGTCTCTGCCCCTTTGGCTTTGAAAATTGGTTTATTGACATTATCCATGAAAACAAAATGTCACCTGAGCATAAAGATGTAATTTATGCATTTGTCCAGTTGTTTAAAAAGGATTTAGATCAGCAGTTTAGCATATTAAGACAAATGACATTTCTCAGTGCCCTTTTTGTGGCAAACAGGTGGTTGTGTTTTTTCTGACATGATACTAAAGGAAAGCAAGACAAAATACTTCTCAAATGGCTTGTTATATCACCAAGATGATGTAGCAAGAAATTAATTGAAAAATCTGTTTCTGTTATCTGAGCTCAGTTAGTTTGTCTTGAAAAAGCAAATTGGACTGGCTTGTATTTCCTGTGCAGTGTCACCTGAAGGTTTTTGACGGACTAAGATTCCTAAGTAAAATGTTGTGTTTTTCTTCTAAGGTATTTTAATTGTGATGACTCCTCTTTTAAAATATGCAGAGAGTTCAAAGACTACCATATTCATGAAGCAAATTATATTTCTCTGACCACCTACAGAGTAGAAATATGAATGGGTGCAGTTCTTGTGCCTATGGCTAAACTGATGAGTGCTTAACGTCTGCCCCTTTTTGAAGCATCTGCTGGGACTTGACAAACTGTTACTTGAATGAGTCATAAGAAATGGCAGAATCTGTATTTTCATATACACCCATTTGTTCCTAACATCTGAAAAGAGAGCGTCAGGTGTAGATGCTTAAGAAGGGGCTCAGGACTGAAGACCAAAAGCTGTGTTTGGTCTAAAGTGAAGGATGTAAGCGTACAAAGCCCTACAATACAGTTCTGTTCTGGAAAGCAATGGCAGCAAGTTGCATGAGACTTCTTCGTTGGAGTCCTAGGCTCAAACCTGGTGAAGAGTCATCTCTGTGCTCCGCTCTGTGTATTGCAGGCAGTGGGTGTCCTGGTTTTGGCTGGGATAGAGTTAATTTTCTTCATAGAAGCTAGCATAGTGCTGTGTTTTGGATTTAGTGCTAAAAGAATGTTGATAACACACTGATGTTTTTAGTTGTTGCCAAGTAGTGCTAAGACTACTTAAGGACTTTTTGAGCTTCTCCCACTCGGCCAGGTGCATAAC